>CAXITT010000092.1:1382492-1407736 GCA_964033795.1 Lymnaea stagnalis | reverse complement strand
GGGGGGGAGACACGGAAATCAAACGATTTTAGGACCAACTCAAGTGCTGGTCAGTGGCTTCGGGCTCAAAACACTCTCACGTCGGCATATGGTGTGAGCGTCAGGGTGGGGGGTGAGAGTCTGCGGTGGGGGTCTAGGGGGTTGGGGGTGAGAGTCTGGGGGTTGGGGGTGAGAATCAGGGTGGTGGGGGTGAGAGTCTGGGGGTGGGGGTGAAAATCAGGGTGGTGGGGGTGAGAGTCAGGGGGGTGGGGGTGACAGTCTGGGTGGTGGGGTGAGAATCAGGATAGTAGGGGGTGAGAGTCTGGGTGGTGGGGGAGAGAGTCAGGATGGTGGGGGTGAGAATCAGGGCAGTGGGTAGAGAGTCAGGGCGGTGTAAGAAGGGTGCCATCACTAGGCCAAAGTTGCTGTGTGGTTATTTTGTGCTGGCGTGTGACTAAAAAGTTACGCTGTCAAACAGGAATCAGGGTGTCACGTGATCATCTGAACATCTGTAACCGACCAAAGCAAGGGGGTGGGGTGGGAGGGGGATCGGCAGGAATCATTTTTTAAAGTCCACAACTAAATAAATATATTTCATGCCTTCATGACGTCATTAGTGAGCAAGGATTTATGGGTAATTATTTAGCCATTACGCCGGCCGGAAGTGAAAGCCATAAATATGTTGGTGGGCGTGGCACTTGTGGGAAACGAAAGACACATACCAGAAAATTAAAGCGAAAAGCCCAACAGGTCATAAAAAAAATGTGCGGTCAATCTGTCATTTGTTTGATGGGAATGTCGTGGATTAGGTCTGAGAATCTGAGATCACTGAAGGTCGGTGAGTTCCGGCGTTTGATTGTGCTGGACTTAACGGTACTGGAGTAATGTCCCTGTGGGGACTTAACAGTACTGGAGTAATGTCTCTGTGGTGGACTTAACAGTACTGGAGTAATGTCTCTGTGGTGGACTTAACAGTACTGGAGTAATGTCTCTGTGGTGGACTTAACAGTACTGGAGTAATGTCTCTGTGGTGGACTTAACAGTACTGGAGTAATGTCTCTGTGGTGGACTTAACAGTACTGGAGTAATGTCTCTGTGGTGGACTTAACAGTACTGGAGTAATGTCTCTGTGGTGGACTTAACAGTACTGGAGTAATGTCTCTGTGGTGGACTTAACAGTACTGGAGTAATGTCTCTGTGGTGGACTTAACAGCACAGGAGTAATGTCTCTGTGGTGGACTTAACAGTACAGGAGTGATGTCTCTGTGGTTGGCTTAACGGTACAGAAGTGATATCTCCAATGGTCAAAAGAGTATAACATGGAGGGTGGGGAGCAATGTTTCCTCTCAGGTTTGTTGGTTCGTGTGCAAAATCATACAGTTGCGTGAAAAGTTTTACAACATCAATTTTTTTGTGTGCAAAATTTTACAGCCAGCAAACACAAACACACAATTACATGGAAATTTGCTGCGCGGTACTCAAAACTGCTGCGCGTCGTCTGTGAGATAGCTGCGCGGCCGCGCAGCCGTGCAGCTTAAAGGGAACATTGGTTGGGAGTGGTTGGTAATTGGAGGGGGGGGGGGAAGGCTTCTGACCAGGGTTCTCTGTAGATATACATAAAGAAAAACAGACTACTAAAATATTTTCCAGGTTTGTCCTAACTGACGTTCTGAAAAATGAGGAAGACATCACCTTGGAAATACCATTATTTTTCTCTGAATAAATGACATACTCCTATTTTGTTGGTGGGAAATACATTTAAGACACACAAATACACCATTATCTATACGACAAGACAAAGCCCATTGAAACCAAACTGTGGATTTAGTTTAAGCTCTGTGACATTCTGTAGCTCAGAAGACACCAGTAGTTGAACATGGCACTCGTCACCCAGACTTTAAAAAATCAACATTTCTCCCTGACGCTGTCACTAGACAGAGGGCAAATCAAAGAAAGCGTTTTTTATGTTCACAATCTTCTCTAGTTCTCTACTCAAAAACATAACAAAAAGAAATATTAAAACAACTAAAATATATTAAAAAAAATAAAAACTGACCAGAAATAATTTTTAAATTGATTATTTTAAAAAAGCACAACAGACGTGTTCCATCATAACGACTGGGTCACAACCGGCAACCATCGCCCGGATGTCGCTGATCGGCCATTATAATCACGCTGACAGGAAGTAGATTGTGACGTAATGGCGTCTAAATTTGGACGTGACAAGGCTGCGGCAAATGCTTGACATCAAGAGATCAAAGACGTTCTATGGCAGCTTGACATCAAGAGATCAAAGACATTCAATGGAAGCTTGACATCAGGAGATCAAAGACGTTCTATGGAAGCTTGACCTCAGGAAATCAAAGGCGTTCAATGGAAGCTTGACATCAGGAGATTAAAGACGTTCTATGGAAGCTTGACCTCAGGAGATCAAAGACGTTCTATGACAGCTTGACATCAGGAGATCAAAAACGTTCTATGGAAAATTGGCATCAAGATATCAAAGACGTTCTAGGGAAGCTTGCTTGGCATCAAGAGATCAAAGACGTTCAATGGAAGCTTGGCACCAAGAGATCAAAGCCGTTCAATGGAAGCTTGGCTCCAGGAGATCAAAGACGCTCAATGAAAGCTTCTTTTCTAGAAATGTGAGTCAAAACTTGTCTTTAATTTTTTTTTTGCTATGCCTATAGTCTTTCAACATTTACCACTTAGAGTCTTTCAACATTTACCACTTAGAGTCTTTCAACATTTAGCACTTAGAGTCTTTCAACATTTACCACTTAGAGTCTTTCAACATTTAACACTTAGAGTCGTTCAATGTGATCGCTAAGGGTCTTTTAAAGTCAACGCCTAGAGCTTTAAACGTGACCACCTAGATTATTTCAAAGTGATCCTCTAGAACCTTTCAACGTGATTACTTAGAGTCTTTCAACGTGATCAGCTAGATTCTCTTAAAACGTGATAATTTAGATTCTTTTAATGTGATAATTTAAAGTATTTTTACGTGATAATTAAGCGTATTTTTACGTGATAATTTAAAGTCCTTTTACGTGATAATTTAGCATATTTTAACGTGATAACTTTTGAGCCTTTTTACGTGATAATATAGAGTATTTTTACTTGATAATTGAGATACTTTTAACATGATCATCTTGAGTCTTTCAACGTGATCACTTAGAGTCTTACAACGTAATCAGTAATCTTGGTGGACAGGGCATCTAAAACAAATAGTCCATAATAGCTGATGTCGTAAACAACACAGGCCCGTATTTAATGCATAATTTATGGAGAACACGACAGAAGAAATACAAGCTCTATACACACTCTCACTACTGAAAATCGATGGCGTTACTTGATTGATATTTTCACGAATGATTGATTAGGTCGATAAAATGTTTATCAATCTGCCTTTATTGCAATACGCCATTTTGTTTTGTGGGTTAAACCTGTGTCTAGAGTGCAAAGGAAATTCATGTCATAGCAATAGAGCTAGTCGCGAGTCGCGGTCCAAGGGGTAAAAAAAATCTAAGTCAAATGCAACACGCCATGCAAGAATTAGTGACGTCATAAGGCCATATCTCTTATAAGAATACAAAATTACATTTGAACTGCTTGATATGACAATAATATGTCACGCGTAACATATTCCATCACTCGGCTATTTCCGATTCATAACTTGTTTGTAGGACTACAATTGTTAATGCCTTATGCAACACTTGACTTATTTTCATACTCATTTGTTTTATTGTAATAATTCTCTGATTCCTTGGTACCAGATTAGTAGGGCTTTCTTCAAACATGATACTTTCTTTTGTTCTAGTGACTGAATGGATATTTTCCCCAGCTACACGGACGCATTCTTTGAATGACCCACTGAATGACCCACTAAATGACCCACTAAATGACCCACTGAATGACCCACTTGAATGACCCGCTTGAATGACCCACCAAATGACCCACTGAATGACCTACTTGAATGACCCACACGATACGTGCGTTAGTTCTAGTGACTGAATGCACACACGCCTAAAAACACAAGATTCAGTACTGCCGCCATTTTGGTTTTTACCGCGTCATCACGGTGTGTCTATGACGTCAAAATAACCGCACCACATGGATCACGTCTAGAAGGAGTTTTTGTGAGGCAAATATGTCTTAACGACTCTTGGCTGGTAGACCCCCCCAAACCCACACACCTGCTCGCCAGACCCGGCTGTGGTCTATTTTAATGAAAGGTAACAGGTGGGTTTTGATGGCGTTTGTCGACGGCTTGAAGAGGAAGATGTGGCAACAGAATTTGGTGTTTTTTTTCATGACATTGGAAATAATCAAACTAATGAACAATCCCAACAACAGATTGGAGCACAGAAGAGCGCCGCTCAGATCTGATGGTGTGAAAAGTGGGTTAAATCATTGACTAATTAAATGAATGGCGTGGCTAATCAAGTGAACTGAATCCAGTTTAAAGCAAAGGGCACAGTTCCTGCCCACGCATGAGCAGTTTTTTTGGTTTGTTTTTTGTTTGGTTGGTGGGGGTGGGGGTGGGGGGGGGTTGTTACTGATCCCGTGATGATCAACTTGAAATATTGAGTCCACATACATTCTGAACAAAGAACTCGATAGCAGAGTTGTACTGGTATGTAAGCATGTACTGGTCACCAAGCCATGGCATCGATAGAGTAGAGGCAATTAGCAATGAGATTGGCCAGTTTGAATTCCTGAGTTCTAAATACAAAAATACCACCTGCTTATTTTAAGATAAGATAAGATAAGATAAGACTCTTTTATTGATCCAAATAAATGGACATGTTTTTTTTTGATTTCATTATACATTTACCGCACAAAAATAAAACAATTTGAACACAAGACATTTATAATAAATTATTTCAAACAGCCATTCAAAGAGTTCTCTTAGCAAAATCGGGGACTTATTAGTTCTCATTCAGATGTGTGACTTTAGAGGTACCTACAGATAATGGTGTTTAAGGTCCAAGATGTCGAAATGCCAGCTTAGAAATAATAATAAACAAAATCTAAAGACTACGATGCTTTAAGAACATGGCCGTATTCATTCTAACTGTATACAGCCCCAGAAGGATACACTAACAATCCAGATATGACAGACTATTTTCTTCAGAGAGTTCGCTAACAATCCAAATTTGTCTTCGGTAATTTCTTCAGAGAGTTCACTAACAATCCAAATTTGTCAGTGTAATTTCTTCAGAGAGTTCACTAACAATCCAAATTTGTCAGTGTAATTTCTTCAGAGAGTTCACTAACAATCCAAATTTGTCAGTGTAATTTCTTCAGAAAGTTCACTAGCAATCCAGATATGACAGACCAATTTCTCGAGGACCAAACACCAAAGAAAGAACTTGGTACAACATCACCACGAAGCAGACGACAAGACACAACACCATTCAGTCTGAAATCACCCCAAAACCACTTCATTCAGAACCCCAAGAAACAAAGAAACCCATGGGAGGTAAGGACTCGGATTGAAATTCAAACAAATAGAAAATGAGACCAACACTACAATGGAAGTATGACCCGGACCACCCAAGTCCCTTCACCCAAAAACCTCAACACTGATTACGTCCCTTGTCCGTCCATGCGCAGAGGTCGCTTCTCGGTGCACAGTTTTGTTTTGGTGTAAGTACATCTGCGTGTTTCCATGAGCGCGAGGTCCGGGCCGATTAAATGTCAATAAATGAGTGGCATTTACTCATCCATCACTGGATGACATGTCGACATCAGTTCAACGTAGCCCCTCACTCCCAGGTGGCGCACAATCACCGGGGTTGTTGTTTGTTTTTGAAAGGGGGTGGGGGTGGGTTGGGTAGAATCAGCGTGATTATTCTGATCGTAACAAGGATGGACACAAACAGCAATTATAAGCTACACCAATTACACGTGTTATTGATGACAGTCGTTCCTCTGACGCGAAGCTTCGTCAAAACTAACCGAACCTTTAAACAGCTCATGCCCGAGTCGGAGTGCAACGTGTTTATCCGGAGTCGTAACACGTCCACCACTTGAGTTACCACGTGAATAAGAGTAAGACAGTATGGACCTTATTTGTCAAGCCATCATTTAAGTAGCTCTCCCTCCCTTGAAGGGTCGCCCCCACGCCACCCACCCCCTAAACAATACAACAAACAACAAAAAACAACATCTTTACAATGGGCTTTTAAAATGGGGAGGTAACTCTATAGCTATCAGAATTACCGTCCGTGTTACCGTATACACACCCCCCCCCCACCCTCGCTCCATCCTTTTACCCTTGTAACAACTGGCAGAATCTCCTCTCATCGGGAATTCCCTCAGCGCGGTGCGCATGTGCTCAGTCATGCATTATTCCCCATCCCTGGAGGCGCGGCAAATCAGTGCAGATTGGGATATTATCGACCGGTTATCGACCGCCCTGGCCAACAAAAGAGCCGGCGGCCGTGAAAGAAGGGGACCGTTCAATAATTCAGCCAATCAAAAGGCTTGATGAATATTTGAAAAACAATAAGAAGGTGGCTAAGATCCAATCACGGCTTGAGGCCGGCGAAATCAGCGACGTGAGAACAAACACCATTTCACTTTTAGCGGGAGTTCCCTCCCCACCCCCCCCCTCCTTTGCTCTGGAAAGTCTACCAAAATGACTAACACCTCTGTGTGTGTGAGGCGGAGTGTGTGTGTGTGTGTTTGGGTGTGCGGTCGGTTTAAATTGTTTTGGAGCTTAATGGTGACGGGATTCTACGACATGATTTGACCATTAGGTAAGTAACAAGCGGACCAATGTATCGTTAATAAGTTACGCCACGTTTATACCCAGGCCCAGTATATATTCGGCTCTGGACTAACATAACGTCATTATAACGTCAGTGTAGGCAGTGTGCGGGCAGACGTAAATGACACACAGCAGCTGATCTGGAGACAACGACAAGGTGGGGTCTAGAGACAATGACAAGGTGGGGTCTAGAGACACTGACAATGTGGGGGTCTAGAGACAATGAAAAAGTGGAGTCTAGAGACAATGACAAGGTGGGGTCTAGTAACAAGGTGTGGTCTAGAGACACGGTGTGGTCTAGAGACAACGACAAGGTGTGGTCTAGAGACAATGACAAGGTGTGTCTAGAGACAATGACAAGGTGGGGTCTAGTAACAAGGTGTGGTCTAGAGACAAGGTGTGGTCTAGAGACAATGACAAGGTGTGGTCTAGAGACAAGGTGTGGTCTAGAGACAAGGTGGGGTCTAGAGACAAGGTGTGGTCTAGTGACAAAGTTTGGTCTAGAGACAAGGTGGGGTCTAGAGACAAGGTGTGGTCTAGTGACAAGGTGTGGTTTAGAGACATTGACAAGGTGTGGTCTAGTAACAAGGTGTGGTCTAGAGACAAGGTGTGGTCTAGAGACAAGGTGGGGTCTAGAGACAAGGTGGGGTCTAGAGACAAGGTGTGGTCTAGAGACAAGGTGTGGTCTAGTGACAAGGTGTGGTCTAGAGACAAGGTGTGGTCTAGAGACAAGGTGGGGTCTAGAGACAAGGTGTGGTCTAGTGACAAGGTGTGGTCTAGAGACAAGGTGTGGTCTAGTGACAAAGTTTGGTCTAGAGACAAGGTGGGGTCTAGAGACAAGGTGATGTCTAGTGACAAGGTGTGGTCTAGAGACATTGACAAGGTGTGGTCTAGTGATAAGGCAGATTGAGAGACATTGACAAGGGGCGTACAGAGACAATAAAAAGGGGCTCTACAGAATCATGACAAGGGCGATCTCCCGGATCGACCATTTACTAGCGATTAATCCTTTTTATAATATATGGCATCCTTCCGTCTTCGCGAGACGACGGAGTAGCTATATAGTTTTACACTTCGACGAGTGGCTCACTAGGCCAGTCCTAGAATGACAAACTCGACTGGTTTTCTAGCAAGAGAATATTGATTCTTGGTAAGATTTTGACTTCCGTATTGTTCTTTGTGTTGCAAGGGCCTCGTTTCGCGGATCTTCTGCCTTGTTTGACGCCTTCATGTACTGCTGTTCGCCAGCTGTAATGTTGTTCGGCAATGAGCTCCCATTCGTTGTTTTTAATATTGGCTGCCCTCATGCTCCTTTTGCAAACGTCAATAAATCTCAGGCGTGGCCTTCGAATAAGTCTTGCCCCTTCTACCAACTCTCCATACAGCAGCATCTTTGGGATACGGCCTTCCTCCATTCTCCTTGCATGGCCTAACCAGCGAAGGCGCCTCTTGCTAAGAAAGGAGTATATGCCAAACATGTGTGCACGTTCCAAGACCTCCGTGTTAGGCACCTTGTCCTGCCATCGAATGCGTAAAATGCGACGCAGACATCTTTGGTGGAAGCTGTTGAATTTCCGCTCCTGACTGGCATATGTGGTCAACACTTATTTGTCATATAGGAGCGTACTAAGCAAACATGCCTGATATACACTTATTTTTGTTTGATCAGTTAGATTGATATTATTCCACACCCGCTTATTCAGTTAAGCCATAGTTGCTGCTGCTTTTGTGATCCTGATATTTATCTCTTCATCAACGGAGAGAGACTTAGAAATATTGGATCCAAGGTATGTGAAATGCTCAACAACCGAAAGATTATGACCCTCAATAGATATGATTGGAAGGGACGGTGCATCTTGCATCATTACTTGTGTTTTCTGTAGACTAATAGAAAGTCCAAACTTTTTTAAAGCATGTGATAGACGATTATAAGATACACACGTAACTTAACGTACAATGTCTCTGCAGTGGTGTCGTCTTTCAAACCAAACAGTCACCTCAAAAATAAAGACTAATCTATCTTCTAAAACTGAAATTGACCAATGGACAATTAGCAATAAATGTTACTTCTTTTCTGGGAGTGGATTTTCGGGCTGAGTTTGTCGTTGAAAAGGGATGGGGAATGGGTTGAGCGAGAGAGATTTATATTTATGTAACCGATTATGAACTTAGCTTGAATACTTTGTGTCAACCAGATCCGGTACGATTCTGTGCAAGCACTCTTCTCTCAAACTTAATGCCTTAAAACCTTAGAAAATCACACACCGTTGTCAACTCCAGGACTCACCACTATGTCAGTGTCAGCTTGACCCCAATCCCTTAGGCGAATATTTTTTTTTCATGGGACATCCAACCCCCCCCCCCCCATTCCCTCCCCCACTCTCCCACCCCACCCTCCCCGGGGCTCATACAGTAGTCGGGTTTGACCGATTACACCCGATATCAAAATCGATAACGTGTCGCTTGTCTTTAAAACCTTAGAAAATCACACACCGTTGTCAACCCCAGGACTCACCACTATGTCAGTGTCAGCTTGACCCCAATCCCTTAGGCGAATATTTTTTTTTCATGGGACATCCAACTCCCCCCCCCCCATTCCCTCCCCCACTCTCCCACCCCACCCTCCCCGGGGCTCATACAGTAGTCGGGTTTGACCGATTACACCCGATATCAAAATCGATAACGTGTCGCTTGTCTGTAAGATCCCGGTTATTTAACGGACGTGTCACCAGTGTTGCCTACGACGGAGGTTGGGGTGGGGGAGGGGGCTGTATGTCCCCGGGTGGGCTGTATGTCCCCGGGTGGGCTGCATGTCCCCGGGTGGGCTGTATGTCCCCGGGAGGGGGACAACTTTTTCTAATTTTATTAAGGGTTGGCATTTTCAACCAAGTACAGAATTATATTTGTGGTAAGGGCGGCCCAAATCTTGTGCCGCCCCGGGTGGTACTAAGTGTAACATCCAAAATGTTTCAGGAGCCAGCAGAGCCAGGAGCCCACAGGGTCAGGAGTCAACAGAGTCAGGAGTCCCTCGAAACAACCTGAGCTAGTTCTTTATCCGTTTCTTTGGAAAGCAGAGGAGCAGCAACCTCTTGAGCGGTGAGAGATGTTACAAGACACAGTATACAACTTCTTATCCCGCTGGCGCACTGTTCTGTTACGGGGAACTGATTTACAGGACCAGCAGATTTACGGGGAAAGGAGCAAATCATTTCATACCCCCCCCGCCCCTTTTTTCCCCCAACTCCTCCTAAATCTTCAGCAGCTCTTACAGATCATATAAGAAAAAAGAAAACAGCAGATGACATGGTTAAACTCAGTACCCAGGACCCAATGACGTCTATTTCCACTGGATAAACTCAGTAACCAGGACCCAATGACGTCTATTTCCACTGGATAAACTCAGTAACCAGGACCCAATGACGTTTATTTCCACTGGATAAACTCAGTAACCAGGACCCAATGACGTCTATTTCCACTGGATAAACTCAGTAACCAGGACCCAATGACGTCTATTTCCACTGGATAAACTCAGTAACCAGGACCCAATGACGTCTATTTCCACTGGATAAACTCAGTAACCAGGACCCAATGACGTCTATTTCCACTGGATAAACTCAGTAACCAGGACCCAATGACGTCTATTTCCACTGGATAAACTCAGTAACCAGGACCCAATGACGTCTATTTCCACTGGATAAACTCAGTAACCAGGACCCAATGACGTCTATTTCCACTGGATAAACTCAGTAACCAGGACCCAATGACGTCTATTTCCACTGGATAAACTCAGTAACCAGGACCCAATGACGTCTATTTCCACTGGATAAACTCAGTAACCAGGACCCAATGACGTCTATTTCCACTGGATAAACTCAGTAACCAGGACCCAATGACGTCTATTTCCACTGGATAAACTCAGTAACCAGGACCCAATGACGTCTATTTCCACTGGATAAACTCAGTAACCAGGACCCAATGACGTCTATTTCCACTGGATAAACTCAGTAACCAGGACCCAATGACGTCTATTTCCACTGGATAAACTCAGTAACCAGGACCCAATGACGTCTATTTCCACTGGATAAACTCAGTAACCAGGACCCAATGACGTCTATTTCCACTGGATAAACTCAGTAACCAGGACCCAATGACGTCTATTTCCACTGGATAAACTCAGTAACCAGGACCCAATGACGTCTATTTCCACTGGATAAACTTAGTAACCAGGACCCAATGACGTCTATTTCCACTGGATAAACTCAGTAACCAGGACCCAATGACGTCTATTTCCACTGGATAAACTCAGTAACCAGGACCCAATGACGTTTATTTCCACTGGATAAACACAGTAACCAGGACCCAATGACGTTTATTTCCACTGGATAAACACAGTACCGAGGATCCAATCACGTCTATTACCACTCTTGCTGTGTACAACCTACAACCTGACTGTCAAACTCAGGTACCTGTGGTACTGAAACTGACCTGGTATTCTAGTCATCTGCCAGTGGACGGAGTGTGGTTAGGTCTAAGAGGGTACAGGGAGGTGGGGGGTAATTGAATGATGATTGCCTGTCTGGGCGTAATTCAAATGGCTGTCAGAATAGAGAGCCACCATAAAAGGACTATGGTCCGAGAGGGGAGGGCAGGGCCAATTAGCTGACGGGTAGGCTAATTATGGAAGGAGGTTACACAAGACAAGCGGAGTTGAGGGAGGGGGGGGCATAGAGTCTATCTCTTTATTCTCGAACAATCTTGTGTACATTCGTTTTAAAGTTTTAGATTCAAGACTATAATTTTAATGACAGAATACTCTTGGTGTCTACTGACAAGATTTAAAATATGTGTAAAGCGAATCGCTACCAATAGTTTTATCAAAGGTCATCACCTTGGCGCGTGCACTTCAGTTCCCTTCACTGCCCTGTGTTCCCAACTCACAAACAAAAAATTCCTGTCATGCAGACAGTGTCAACTTAGACTCTCAAACTAAATGACATTTACATTTGACATACGGACATAAATGACTTAGGCCATCAGTCATAATGGCCATGACGGTTCATAAACAAACACACCTCTCAGACTCCATCCTCAACCCCCAACAGCATCACACCTGGCCCACCCCGTCCCTTAACCCTAGTATAAAACGACCTACCTTTCCTTGCATGATCATCCGGACAGTGAGTATCGTGGATGTCGCCGTGCTGGTAGTGCCGTCCTGCTGCACGAGAGTCCCGTTGGGACTGCCGCCACCGAGGCTGTTGTTGTTGAGGTGGTGGTGGTGGTGGATATGGTGGTTGGGGCTGCTGCTGAGGCTGCCGTTGGGGCCGTTGGTGGTCATGATGATGCTGGTGTCGGCCATGTCCGATAACTCTGGTGGCAGTGGGGGGAAGGGTAGTGGTGGGGCACGCAGGGCACCGTACTCACAGCTGTGAAGGAAATAAAGGTCAGAGGTCAATATGTCATTAGATGTGAGGTCAGTAATGTAGGGCATAGGGAAATATTTGATTTTGAAATGTGCTGAAATGTAAAATCTGTTAGAAAGAGTATTATTATGACGTCATTTACTTGACGGGAAAAAACAAGGTCGGAAATCATTTATTTCTACCCGTAAAAGCCGCGTAGTGGCGCACTAAGGATACAGTTTCGTACCGTCGAAGTAATTTAGAGACAGTATACCCAGTGGCGTAGCTAGGGTTAGTGCCGCCAGAGGCGTGCGAAGATTTTCACCGCCCACCCTCCACTAAAACCTCCTCTGTGGTTTGTTGAATTTGCCCCCCCCCCCCCTTTCCATAAAAAGAGAAAAATAGTGCCCTCACCCCAGGTATCCATACGCCACTTAGGCGTGCGAAGATTTTCACCGCCCACCCTCCACTAAAACCTCCTCTGTGGTTTGTTGAATTTGCCCCCCCCCCCCTTTCCATAAAAAGAGAAAAATAGTGCCCTCACCCCAGGTATCCATACGCCACTAAGTATACCTATGTTTTAATGAAAGGCACACAATCAAATTAAGACGTTTTGGCCTTCATATAGTTTCCAGCTTGGTTTTATAATTTTTTTTTTATACCGACCGTGGCAGAGACGACAGCAATCTGCGCCAGTGTTGTGCCTAGGGCAGCTGTCGGCAAATTGCGGCTTACAAGCCGCATGCGGCTCTCAGACGACCTGGGTGCGGCTCGGCCAGTCGGCCACAAATCGGTTTTGACTCCGAAAAACATGGCTCTTGACAGGTTCTTGAATAGAAATTTGGCTCTCAAAAAAGTTTGTTTACAGTCCCGCTGCTGATTTTGTTGGCTCTTTTGACCAATGAGTTTGTTGACCACTGGCCCAATGAGTTTGTCGACCACTGGCCTAGGGTCTGGCAGGAATCGACAGCAATCTGTGCACCCAGATTTGAGAATACAGAATGACAAAAGGAGACTGGGTCGACATCGCGCTAACCAGCAACATTTAATGTCGAAGTTTGGTTAGATGAAACCCACAAATTCGTGGCGCTCATCTTTAGAACAGCTGCATGCTTTCTCCGCTACACGGACGCATTACTTGAATGACCCACCAAGAAGAGTGGTGACAGGTGACCAGCTCAGTCTGTCCGTTAGCTGCATTACACGAATGGCTCACCGAGAACAGTTCTGAAATACAACTAAGCTCAATGTGTCCGTTAGCTCCAGGGCACATAAGAAAACAACAACAAAGAACACCGAGACGACCGGCTGCAACAGGCGACAGTCGTACGGCTTTATCCCTACAGCCGCTGAAAGGATGAGCCAGATTTCAAGACCCGCCTGTCGCGGCTGTCACGGCTGTCACGGGAGTTAATGAAAATTGACGTGGGCTAAAGGCTGCCGTCACGAGGACGGACATCTTCTGTGAGCTCACACAACAAAACACCGGGTTAAGCGAGTGCATATCTTGCGACATAGTGATTGTATTGAGGGGCATGTCTTCATTTACGTTCAGAAGATCATTTCAGCGGCTATCTGAGCTACATGTAAAAAACACCAACCCTGGGGACCAAGCCATCGAGGGCCTTATATGAAACGGTCCCATGACCTAAACCAAATGAAAATTCCCCGATGACTTGGGCCATAGATGAAACAAACCTGTTGTCCAGGGCCATCAAAACAAACCTGAGGGCCGAGCCTTCTCGGGCTAAGAAGAACGGTTTTCTTGTAGGTTTAATGACATTTGAACTCCAGGGTACGTATAATGACCTTTAACCTTCATATTATACGTTCGTCGTGATATATCGTCGAGATGATTGCCTAAAACGGATGTGCTGCTATGACACACACATCGATGCCTAAAATGGATGTGCTGCTATGACACACACATCATTGCCTAAACGGATCTGCTGCTATGACAAACTCATAATTGGCTATAACGGATGTGCTGCTATGACACACACATCATTGCCAATAACGGATGTGCTGCTATGACACACACATCATTGTCTAAACGGATGTGCTGCTATGACAAACTCATAATTGGCTATAACGGATGTGCTGCTATGACACACACATCATCGCCAATAGCGGATGTGCTGCTATGACACACACATCATTGCCTAAACGGATGTGCTGCTATGACACACTCATAATTGGCTATAACTGATATGCTGCTATGACACACACATCATTGCCAATAGCGGATGTGCCACTGTGACACACCCATCATTGTCTTTGACACACACACACCGCAGAAGTTATGGAAAACAAAAATATAACGTCTGCTTCAGTGGCACGTCATCAGGATGAATGTCTTTAAATAACGTCGTCTGATAGCTTAACAGTTTGTTGTTGACCTAGACCTTGGCGGGCGCAAATGCAATACACTTATACCGAAAACGTTATTCAAAAGGGAAAAGAAACGGTTCTCACAAGCACAAAGGTTTACACCCCACGGTTTTAAAAACCGCTGATCGAAAATACACAAATTCTGTTTAGAATCAGATTAGCTTCCACACTTACCAACACTTACCAACACTTACAACACACATTAAAATTACGAGGAACAAAGTAGGATATAGTTACACTATTTGTTCATAGAAATCTTTAATAAATAAAGTTCACGAAGGGTCGGTTGCCGTGTGAAGACACCGTTCATTTAGTGAAGTCTCCGCCATTGTGGAGGCGAGGCACAGCGATAGAGAGGACAGACAGACCGACTCACTCACCCGTGTAAATTAGGGAGGTAGATAAGGTTGTCGTGTGAAAACCTCATTTTGGGCGGGAAACTCCACATGCAAATTGTTTTGTTGTTGTGTTCCGTTGAATTATTTCAGCCTTCAAAAAGAGACCGTCATTTACCCATTAATTCTGACCCAGGCGCTGGGCGTAATCATTAATCCTGATTATCCGCTGAACATTTTATGCCAATAATCCTTTTCCTCGGAGAATTGCTTAATTAATAAAGCTCACAATTAAATGTTTCTTTTTAATCCAGTCACATGAATTTTTGTTTCCTAAATCCTGTCAACGTGAAGAAAATTAAATAAATCCATACAAAAAGAAGAAGAAAAAAAAAAAGAATTGATTCTCTTTTTAAAAAATGCCAATCTCAAAGACTTTCTTTACAAAAAAACAAAAACAGTACACAAATGAATTCATCTCATTTCTTAAGCATTGACTTTAGCGAACAACACAAGGCGAATTATATAAAACATTTTGGCCAATGAAATCACAGGATAGGAGCCGTGAACAAATTATCTTGCACATTTTAGCCAATGAAATCACCCGATAGGAGCCGAGAACAAAATATATATAACACATTTTAGCCAATCAAAACACTGGATAGGGGCCATGAAAAAAGTATCTAGCACTCTTGGCCAATCAAAAAATACTGGCTACGCTATACAAATATTTTTCGCATAATGTTTAGAGGCGAATAAATGGGTAATAGATATGACCATAGGTTTAGCTGATGTTAACGAAGGCTACATTAAATTTTAAAAGAGTTTCTGCTAAACACTTCATGGCGTTCTCATGTAACGTAATCTGAATGTAAACTATTGGTGTGTGGGGTGGGGTCATTGGTGTGTGCTCATTAGTGTGTGGTGTGTTCATAGGCGTGTGGGGCTTAGCCGGGTGGGGGGGGGTGGGGTTATAGTCTAATGATCCAAAATTAAGCTGCGTCAATTACTATACTGAATTTCTCTAACATGAATTTTCTATTCTGAGACGATCTGAAACTTGGTTCCACATATGGACTCCCTAAAGATACTTAAATTAGGTCTGACGGGCAACAAGGATGGCCAACACAGAGCAATGCTTTTTAGTGCGTACATAATCATACGACTTGTTCATCGGAACACCTGCAGGCGTTTGAGAGTAATCACATCGTTTGTTCACTGCACCAAGCGAAGGCGTTCGAGAGTACGAAGTCGTCAGGAAAACAAAGCAACGTGGACATGACGTCATGCGTTATTTTTAGATTTTTCAGCGAGGTGGGGTAGACAGATGTGATGGAATGGGATATTTGTTTCGGTAAAATTCCCATTAACGGTCTGGGTTCAATGCGATTTCATAAACCATGCACGTGAATATTGACCGTGAGTATTGAACGGGGCTCAGGTTGATGGTACCTGGGGTTTTCAAACATTGACGGCATTAATCACTGCAATTAGATTAGGGACAGCAGATAGACACAAGTCCCAACGTCAAAGCCTTTCCTGGTGCATCTGAGGTGTATGACAAGAACGCCAGTGTAGGGGTTACGACGAGGCAGCTAGCCGTGGGGGTTAGGAAGAGTAAGTTATTGTGGGAGGGGGGTAAGGAAAATTCAGTTATTTGGGGGGGGGGGGGGCGGGGCGAGTTATGGAAAAAAAAAGGGGGGGTGGAGGGGGCGGGCGATGGAAAATGTTGGGGGTAAGGACTAGTCAGTTTCACCCATTTTACTTAGTTATAGTTGGGGGTAAGGACTAGTCAGTTTCACCCATTTTACTTAGTTATAGTTGGGGGTAAGGACTAGTCAGTTTCACCCATTTTACTTAGTTATAGTTGGGGGTAAGGACTAGTCAGTTTCACCCATTTTTCTTAGTTATAGTTATAGATTATTAACAATCAGCGCTGATTTTTTTAAAACTGTCCATTGTCAAGCCAAGGTCCATTGCCCATTGTCAAGCCAAGGTCCATTGCCCATTGTCAAGCCAAGGTCCATTGTCAAGCCAAGGTCCATTTCCCATTGTCAAGCCAAGGTCCATTGCCCATTGTCCAACAGTTGTCAGAGGCCAGTGGACCGACCGTCAGTCCTCCGTGACCATGAATAAGACCGGGGTACCCTGGTGTAGAGAGTTATGCAGCATCACAAAATGGACATTGCTCGGGTGACGCCGATCAGAGCTGACCCATCGGGATGCAAACAGAACCGGACCATGGTTTTCAACCCCCGGGGGGTAGGGGGGGGGTTCAGCTTTGGGGAAATGATCGATACCAATAAACATCACTGGATAACCCATTTAAAGGCGTTCCATTACCCACTTAATGGCACTACTTGACCCAGCCAACAGATCTTCTTCAGATTGGTCTTTAAGATAAAAACAAACAAAAACACACAAAAAAGAAGACAATCCCAAACATTTAATCGCGAGTTTTATTTCATAATCTATCTCTTTCCACTGTTCTGTTTATTTATTTGATAATCTATGTTTTTCCACAATTTTTAAAATTTATTTGATAATCTATCTTTTTTCCACTATTTTGTAATTTATTTGATAATCTATCTTTTTTCCACAATTTTTTAATTTATTTGATAATCTATGTTTTTCCACAATTTTTAAAATTTATTTGATAATCTATCTTTTTTCCACTATTTTGTAATTTATTTGATAATCTATCTTTTTTCCACTATTTTTTAATTTATTTGATAATCTATCTTTTTTCCACAATTTTTTAATTTATTTGATAATCTATGTTTTTCCACAATTTTTAAAATTTATTTGATAATCTATCTTTTTTCCACTATTTTGTAATTTATTTGATAATCTATCTTTTTTCCACTATTTTTTAATTTATTTGATAATCTATCTTTTTTCCACAATTTTTTAATTTATTTGATAATCTATCTTTTTTCCACTATTTTTTAATTTATTTGATAATCTATCTTTTTTCCACAATTTTTAAATTTATTTGATAATCTATCTTTTTTCCACTATTTTTTAATTTATTTGATAATCTATGTTTTTCCACAATTTTTAAAATTAATTTGATAATCTATCTTTTTTCCACTATTTTGTAATTTATTTGATAATCTATCTTTTTTCCACTATTTTTTAATTTATTTGATAATCTATCTTTTTTCCACTATTTTTTAAAAACTTTATTTGATAATCTATCTTTTTCCACAATTTTTTTTATTTATTTGATAATCTATCTTGTCCCACTATTTTGTTGTTGTTGATTTATTTGATAATCTATCGTGTTCCACTATTTTTTAAAACTTTATTTGATAATCTATCTTGTTCCATTATTTTTTTGGATTTATTTGTTATTCTATCTTGTTCCTCTATTTTTTGTTTTATTTGATAATATATTTCGTTTCACTATTTCTTTGTTTTAGTTGATAATCTATCTTGTTCCACTATTTGTTTGTTTGATTTGAGCAGCAGGCCCACTAACTACCGGAACGAGACAGTGCTCTGTGACATCAGCTTATAATATATTAAGTTAAAAATTTATTTTAAATTATTAATTATTTTTTTAATGAATTAAGCATATCCACGAGTGGATCCATGAGAAAGGCACGAGCTCCTTGCACGTGGCATTTGGTCACGTGCCCAAAACGCTGCAATTTGTTAGAAATAAAAAAAACTGATTTTTTTGATTGGCTGAAAACAATTGAGTTCACCTGCAGGTGCCAGCGGCATCGCCCGAAATGTAGTGACATGTAATGTCTAACACACATTAGACAACCACCTACAGGTAATGTCTAACACACAGTAGACAACCCCCTACAGGTAATGACTAACACACATTAGACAACAACCTACAGGTAATGTCTAACACACATTAGACAGCCACCTACAAGTAATGTCTAACACACATTAGACAACAACCTACAGGTAATGTCCAACACACATTAGACACCCCTCTACAGGTAATGTCTAGCACACATTAGACACCCCCTACAGGTAATGTCTAATACACATTAGACACCCCCCCCCTTAGGTAACTAATACAGTTTAGATAAAGACCACTGGAGTACACCTTAACTAAATCATCTACTCTGGCAAACAGTGCACATGCTCAGATTGACCCACAGGATAATACCTGCCTTCCCCCCCTCCCAAACTGCACCCGTCCCATAAATTTGGCTCATCTTCAAACACCCGTGACGTTCAGCCAAGTGTTTATTTCACAATTAATTTGGTGACCATGACGTCACCAATAATCAATAAGTTAATGAGCGTGATCGATAGTCCAACCGATTTCGTCATTTCAAGCGTGCGGTCCTTTTTCATCTTAAGTTGTGGGTGGCTGTCGGTTTCCATGAGAGTCTGTGGATGTTTGTATTTGTCCTGGTTGTCCGTGGATGTCCGTGTGAGTCCGTGAGTGTCTCTGGGCGTCGATGTGTGTCCGTTGGTGTGCGTGGGTATCGTCACAAACACTCAACTACTGGTGTTTCATTTCCACAAACACTCATGTGTTGTACAAAACGGTGACAAGTTCTTGTACTAAAGGTACACATTAAGTCTCCATCTTGCAACAGATGTGTCAATGTCTCCATCTTACAACAGATGTGTCAAAGTCTCCATCTTACAACAGATGTGTCCAAGTCTCCATCTTACAACAGATCTATCCAAGTCTCAATCTTACAACTGGTGTGTCGAAGTCTCCATCTTTCAACAGGTGTGTCAATATACCCATCTTAGAATAGTTGTGTCAATGTTTTAATCCTACAGCAGGTGTGTCAATGTCTCCATCTTACAACAGGTGTGTCAATGTCTCAAGAAAAGCCCCAGCACACGCAGGCTCCTGTGTAAGGCCAAAACTACACACCCCCATTTGAGCTGAGACACACTTTGTCGCTGATCGATTAACGATCAATGTAACAAATTGCATGATGGTATTGACAGGTGACTAGATACAGGAGCGGCGCTACAGCTAAGACAGTCGCAGCAAAAACTGAATAAATAATTAGTCGTTTAAATGCAAGAATACAAGACAGGCACTCTGAATGGCGTATGTATGTAGCATACGATCTCATTGTGTAGCTTGTGTGGGATATGGCGCTGTGACTTCGTTTGTGGCTTACAGCACAGCCGTCGGATAGAGCCGTGAGACACGGCTGTGGGTATTACAACTCTGCCGTGGCCGATGCCAGTGGTGAGTTTACAGAGACAAGTAGACAACCCAAGGAACATTGACGCGTAGGGCGTCTCGATTCCACAAAGATCTGAAAGTGAGTGTGTGTGTGTGGTTGAGTGTGTGTGGTTGAGTGTGTGTGAGGTTAATAAGGGGGTGGGTGAGATGGGGGGCTCTGAGCGAAAACAATTTAATTATATCATCAATCAGGCAGCGCTGGC
Source organism: Lymnaea stagnalis (assembly GCA_964033795.1). Lineage (NCBI taxonomy): Eukaryota > Metazoa > Mollusca > Gastropoda > Lymnaeidae > Lymnaea > Lymnaea stagnalis. The sequence goes on along the minus strand of CAXITT010000092.1, from coordinate 1,387,460 downwards.
CTCTGCAATCTGTTGGGAACAAAAAACGCTACTCTGCCCTATACATTGGCAAGAACCATCGCAAGGCCATATACAAGCAAGAACCATGACAAGGCCATGTACATGAGCAAGAGCCATCACAAGGCCACATATATCAGCAAGAGCCATCACAAGGTCACATATATCAGCAAGAGCCATCACAAGGCCACATATATCAGCAAGAGCCATCACAAGGCCACATATATCAGCAAGAGCCATCACAAGGTCACATATATCAGCAAGAACTATCACAAGGGCATATATATCAGCAAGAACTATCACAAGGCCACATATATCAGCAAGAACTATCACAAGGGCATATTTATCAGCAAGAACTATCACAAGGCCATGTACACTAGCAAGAACTATCACAAGGCCATATACACTAGCAAGAACTATCACAAGGCCATGTACACCAGCAAGAACTATCACAAGGCCATGTACACCAGCAAGAACTATCACAAGGCCATATACACCAGCAAGAACTATCACAAGGCCATGTACACCAGCAAGAACTATCGCAAGGCCATGTACACTAGCAAGAACTATCACAAGGCCATATACACTAGCAAGAACTATCACAAGGCCATGTACACCAGCAAGAACTATCACAAGGCCATGTACACCAGCAAGAACTATCACAAGGCCATATACACCAGCAAGAACTATCACAAGACCATGTACACCAGCAAGAATTATCCCAAGGCCATTTACACTAGAAAGAACTATCCTAAGGCCATATATATCCCAAAATCGAGCATACGACGGCAGATATCATTGCAGCCCAGTCATCCTATCAATTAAGCTTTAATAATAATGTCTTTGAACGAACTACAGCCTGTCTTGACGTACCAAAGGACGTCAGCATATCACGTGACTGTCAAATTGTACGCTCTTCAGACTCTGCTAAAGGGACGGTTGTTATGCCATGGTTACTTGTTGCGTAACTTGTTGCGTTACTTGTTGCGTAACTTGTTGCGTTACTTGTTGCGTTACTTGTTTCGTTACTTGTTTCGTTACTTGTTGCGTTACTTGTTGCGTTACTTGTTACGTTACTTGCTGCGTTACTTGTTGTGTTACTTGTATCACGTTTGCCATCAGATTGTCCTGGAGGTTTTCTTTTATTCTGTTTTTTCTGCTGATAAACTGGTACTGTACTGGGTACAACTGGTACTGTACTTGGTACATTACTGATGAGATAGTGTACCAGGGACATTCCGGTGTCTGACGTACAGATATAGCATCGATATGTATAGTCGCCTAATAATTTAATTGATAGAATGGCTGCGTCCGGACCCAGGGATGGCCAGAAATAGTACGTTTCTCTGTGGGGGGGGGGGGGGGGGGGGGGGGAGGTCATATTAGAGAAAATAACTTCATTGTATGTTCTAACATAATCTCTATATTGTGTTGACTTAGGGGCTGACATATAAGAAAACATATCAATGAGCATCTCAGAGTCTAACCATCAATGAGCATAAATTCAGTTCAAGACTTAAGTTGTGGCGCAACCCAATCTGGTCAACCCTGGTCAACCCTGGTCAACCCTGGTCAACCCTGGTCGTCCTACCAAACCTAGTTGTATAACAAAACAAAACCAAAAAATAAGTTGACCACGCGCCTCGAATCCTCCTGGGCAAAGGAGGAAAAAAAAAGAAAGGGGGGGGGGGCGTTTCTTTAATTAAAAACACGAATCCATAAACGCAGCAAGTGGAATTCTGTTGAAATGACAACACCTCTTGTTTTCTAGCTTAACGCATGTAACTGAACACATCCAAACTGAACACATCTATCTAGGCACATCCAAACTGAACACATCAATCTATAGGCACATCCAACTGAACACATCCAGGCTACTTCAGAATTATAACCCCCCCCCCTTCTCTTTTCCCTCCACAACAATACCGGCCTCTATCCATTGAAAGGAGCAGAGAATCAAACGCCGGGGGGATTTCTCAGCCAAGAAAATCAGAACGCTTCGACATAAACTGAACACCTCTATCTAGGCCAATCCAAACTGAACACATCAATCTATAGGCACAGCCAACTGAACAAATCCTGGCTACTTCAGAATTATAACCCCCCCCCCCCTTCTCTTTGCCCTCCACAACAATACCGGCCTCTATCCATTGAAAGGAGCAGAGAATCACACGCCGGGGGGATTTCTCAGCCAAGAAAATCAGAACGCTTCGACATCACAGCGGTAACACACACAACAGAGTGAGTACCACCGAGCGATAAATTCACTCAATCTTGGCTACGGGGCCTGGGTGAGTCGAACAGCCTGCTGGACGCAGAGCGAGTGAGCTCTCGGCTACCACTCACGTCCAGCCGTGGCGATACCTGTGAATCACATATCGATTATTGCACTCGTGTGTGTGTGTGGGGAGGGGGTGGTGGTGGGGGTGTGTTGGGGAGGGGAGAGGACGGGCTTTGGGTTAGGACGGGCGAATAGACCCCCCCCCCGCCAAACCTTCCTGTAATATGGTGCGATTTAGGGGGCGGGTATTTTATTTTCTACTGAAGAGAATAAATGCTTTGTCCTCTGCATTTCCCCTCCCCTGTCCTCCACGCTTCCTCTCCCACCCCATGTCTTCCACACTTTCCCTTCCATCTCCTGTCCTGAAAATTTTCCATTCCTTCCATCCCTTGTCCAGCAAACTTTCCCTTCCATCCCTTGTCCAGCACACTTTCCCTTCCATCTCAGTTCTCTCTTCCCAACGTATACAAACCATGTCCTTCGAAATGGGAAAAATTCAAATCACAGATAACATTCCAGATGTTTTAGCTGTTAAACGTGTGTACTTTACTTGCTTAAGTGTGTACTTTGCTAGCTCTAGTTACTATGTAAGTATAGTCCATTCAAATAATCAGTTTCATCTATTCAATAAATATAATTATCTCAAGCCATTTTATGTAGAAAAGTATTCTGGGGCCCTGGTATTAAGACAAATCACACCAGTAGTCTGTCAGTGGCTCTTGCGTTAAGATATATCCCACCAGAAGTCTGTCAGTGGCTCTTGCGTTAAGACAAATCACACCAGTAGTCTGTCAGTGGCTCTTGCGTTAAGACAAATCACACCAGTAGTCTGTCAGTGGCTCTTATGTTAAGAAAAATCACACCAGTGGTCAGTCAGTGGCTCTTGCGTTAAGACAAAACACACCAGTAGTCTGTCAGTGGCTCTTGCGTTAATGATGCCACAAAAACTCTCGTCTCTTCACTCATTCTTTCAAAATTTGACTACTGTAACATTCTTCTCTCAGGCATTCCTCAACACCACATAGAAAAACTTCAGAAGGCACAGAACTCAGCATGCAGACTCATTTTTAAATTAAAGAAACATGACCACATTCAACCACACATGCGGCAACTCCACTGGCTTCCAATATCCTCTCGCATCAAATACAAGTCTTCCAATCTTTGCTTCAACTCGTTCACTGACCCTCACTTTCCTGTCTATCTCTCTGAACTGTTGCTTCCTTACATCCCCACAAGACAACTACGTTCTTCCATTGACAGTAGAACCCTCTCAATCCCAAGAACTAAAACTAAGACCATCGGTGAACGCTCCTTCTGCTTCCATGGGCCCACGTTCTGGAACCAGCTCCCCTTCCATATACGTCATAGTGAAACCTCGTCCATTTTCAAAAAGTCCCTTAAAACTCATCTGTTTAGGTCCGCCTATGACCTGTGATGCACCCTCCTTGCCCTACCTAATTTTCTGTTTCGGTTTAATCCTGAAGTGTCAAAGTGTCCTCTTTTTATAGCCATTTTCATTGTTTCTATAGAATAGTAGTTACTATCCTAGTGTCTCATTTGTATTTACTTAGTTTACATGTTTTAATAATTGTAAAGCGCTTAGAGCTTTATGATAAGCGCTATATAAAAATGCCTAAATAAATAAATAAATAAGACACATCACACCAGGTGTCATCAGGTGTATCAAAAAAGGAGGATAAAGAGTATCGAGGTGCTTATTTAAGTTTCGATTACCCTAAAAATTTCAACTAAAGACTTTGAACGTCATGTAGTGATTTTTCAGTGGCGATTACAGAAACCTTTGAAACCATACAGGTTTGCGTCCATGCGTCAAAAAGTATACAATAAATGGTAAAACGCTTCTTTTATATTCAAATCAATTGATCATCGTAGTGAGAAGCTCAGCCAGAATTATTATCTTTTTAAAAGTTATTTCCATTGGCAATATAATTTTCATCCTTTTTTATTTTCCTCACCGCCCCTTGTATTCGTAGCAGTCCGGCAGCTGATTAATGGATCGCATCGAAAATGGTAATCGATCACGTCCGGGCGAGGCCATTTAAACATTCAGATTCCAGTGTTGACACGGTGCCGGACAGGTAGGAATCTAGCTACACGAACCGCCTGAGGGGAACGGCGATACAAACACACGAGCACACGTGCAAACACACACATCAATGGAGTACTGCCACTGAGCGAAAGAGTTATGACACAAGGCAACCGAGCTACGACACGGGGCAAGAGAGTTATGACACGGGGCAGAAGAGTTATGACACAGGGAAACAGAGTTATGACACGGGGCAACAGAGTTATGGGCAACAAAGTTATGACACGGGGCAACAGAGTTGTGGGCAACAGAGATGTGGGCAACAGAGTTGTGGGCAAAAGAGTTGTGGGCAACAGAGATGTGGGCAACAGATTTGTGGGCAACAGAGATGTGGGCAACAGAGTTGTGGGCAGCAGAGTTGTGGGCAAAAGAGTTGTGTGCAACAGAGTTGTGGGCAACACAGTTGAGGGGAAACAGAGTTGTGGGCAACAGAGTTATGGGCAACAGAGTTATGACACGGGGCAACAGAGTTATGACATGGCACAACCTGTGACGGTCCAAACAGGCTGTCTTTAAATCAACCATATTTTTTTAAAAAATCAATTCAATGGAAAAAAATTCCATCGCTCAACCCCCCCCCCCC
>CAXITT010000092.1:1358544-1377244 GCA_964033795.1 Lymnaea stagnalis | reverse complement strand
GGGGGGGGGGGGGGGGGGGGGGGGGGGCTGGGGGGCACAAGGTCAGGATCAGGTTATAACGTTATGGACGGTGACCGGAAGGCATCCAGGGGATTGAGAGGGCGGCCATGTTGTGCGCCGAGACAAGTTGGGATGATGTAGGTGGCCATCAAAGGGACGTAAGCACTCGACATTTCAAGGGAGAGAAGACAAAAAAAAAAAGGAGGGGAAAACATGGATTAGATGTCCCCGAAGAAATAACTGCACTATATTAATTTGGACGAAGGAGACGGGAAGGATATCCCTGGGGGTGGGTGGGTGGGGGTGACGTTAAGAGACAGGAGGTAGGTCTCGGGCGAAGAAATCAGATCATTATTGGCCACTGAGTCCACGAGGCCGTGTGACGTCATGTGGTGACAGAGGTCAAGTTCTTTGATGTATTTCTGAACGGGTTTAAATATATGTGTATATTGATAAGCTCAACGTGGGAGTGTGTGTTTGTTAATAGTAAAATAAAAAAAAAACAACAACAAACAAAACAACTACCACTACTGGTCCTAGAGAGATGACATAGTGCACACATTTTCTCTCTTATCCAATCAGCACGATGATTCCCATTGGCTTGATGAAATTCCCCCAGACTTCAGGCTACTAAACGACGGGTCGGGGTGTGGGGGGTGGGGGGACTTCGGTGGTTCTTACTAGCGACCATTGAAAGATTGGTATTCCTCGAAGAACTGCTGACAATGAGCTGAGGGCGTGTCCTAGGAATTCTCCTATTTGGACAGGAAGTCGTCAAGCTCATCTTAAAACATCGAAAATGCTAAGTGGCATACAGGAGGGATAACTCTACATCAGATTGTGCAGACATACTAATTGGCATTGGGGAAAGAAAAGTCATAAAGAAGCGACGACATGTCTCATGAATTATTGCGACGGTAAGGGATTTGATAGAGAAAACTTGTCTTATCCTGAGTGGCTCAGAGAACCATCAGTGCGGCCCGCAGCTGGGTCAGAATTGATCAATTTTTGTTAACTGTTTACATTTCTTTTGTTCAGCGGCGATGATATAATGTCGATGTTGCTGAAGAATTCGATTTTCCTTTCATTATTTATAGAAAATTAATTGCAAAAGTCAAAAAGAGTGTTTGATAAGTAGGGGTCGGGACCATCCCGGGAAAGGCCGGGCATTTCAGCTAGTTATTTATACAGATGAGTTAAGAAACAATCACAATTTGTATTTGAATTATTTTATTTTTTGTAAACTCATAAATGAAACTTTAGTAGGGAGAAGATTCAAAGTCAGATCGCATTAGCACTTTTATTTACATCTAATCTCACCAAGTTGCTGTGCACATGCACCATTCCTCCGTACTCCAAAATAAACAATGCTTGATGCGCCTTTGCATACACCGGCAATGTTCAATTTACGGAATTTTTTCATCGTTTTTCAATTACTTTTTTTTATTGCTTGTTCCCACTTTATTCACCCCTGACTTTAACATCGCTGGTGCCCACCCCTGCCTTTAACATCGTTGGTGCCCACCGCCCTTTAACATCGTTGGTGCCCAACCCTGACTTTAACATCGTTGGTGCCCACCGCCCTTCAACATCGTTGGTGCCCACCCCTCACTTTAACATCTTTGGTGCCCAACTCCCTTTAACATCGTTGGTGCCCAACCCTGACTTTAACATCGTTGGTGCCCACCGCCCTTTAACATCGTTGGTGCCAACCCCTGACTTTAACATCGTTGGTGCCCAACACCCTTTAACATCGTTGGTGCCCACCGCCCTTTAACATCGTTGGTGCCCAACCCTGACTTTAACATCGTTGGTGCCCAACGCCCTTTAACATCGTTGGTGCCCACCGCCCTTAACACAATATTAAGACGATGATGCCCTAGAATATTAAATATCATTGTTGCCCTAAGCACGAGCTTACTATAGTTTTTAATCATTGACGTCACGGGTGAGAAATGTTAAAAATCATTATAGTCAGTGATTGATGTTATAAACTGTCGATACGCAAACTACCCCCCTCTTTGCGCCCCTCTCTCTTTGCACCCCTACCAATCACGCCCCATCTGGTGTTTTAAAAATAAGAAGTGTTTTGATCATGATCATTTCTGCTTTTAAAAAAATGGCAGCATGATTAAAATAATTTTTATAGCAACCATGACTGATGGTAAAACATGGAAAGAAACATGGTCTGGAAAACATTCAAAACTTGGGAAGAAACACGGTCTGGAAATGTAATCGTTATAATATGATTTACAAGCTTTACAAAGGTGGCGGGATCGGAGTTTGGTTTAGTAACTCAACTCGGAGTAACTCAATAATCGCATGATTACAGCCTTGGAGTAACTCAATGATCTAATGGTTACAGCATTGCAGTAACTCAATGTTTACCGCCTTCCAGATACTCAATGAAAACACGATTACAGCATTGCGTTCTACATTTGTTGAGGAATAAGAGATGAAATAACAGCATTCAAACATCCCTATTGCCTTCTCCCCTCTCCCCCAAAACCTCCTGAAATCCTATCGCCCAAAATGCAGCAGTTTTTTTAATGATTCCTTTAACTTCATCTATCTCGATCAGCTGGTCAACAAGGCGCGCAAAAATAGAGTTCCATTTCTCCTCTCAATTCATCATTCAACGTTTAAAACAAAAATATTAAAAACAAACAACTTCCTCAGGAGAACAAATACTTTGAAGCCGTGCGAACACCTGAAATAGTGGCACCAAATATGGTTAGACTTGACATGACAAGACAGGACCAAGCAAAGCAAAGTAACAACAGATCCTTTCAAACGTAAAAAGACTATAAACATATTTCGAAAACTCTTAAGTAAAATCAATGTATCTGTTCCTTGTTTTGTATCGGTCTGCTAGAGTAGGCATTTAGTTGAAAAATATCCGTTAAAATGTCCTTTCTTTTTTTATTTTCAGTCCTAAAAATATCTTGTTCCACTATTTATTGACAAGCCAAACAGCTATTTTTTAAACGAAAAAACAACATATTCCATGTGTCCTCAAGGAAGCCTGTACAGTATACAAAAAAATGTCTAATTGCTACTTCTGGGTTATATTTTTATAAGAAAACTGATATCCATAATAAGAAGATCATGATATACGGAAGTCTAAAAGACCGGGACTATTGCCCCTATACCGAGAAGGGGGGGGGGAAGGTTCTGATGGCGTAGCCCACATTGCTCTATGGCTAACCCTAGCCTACTGGCAGGCCAACAGCGTGACGCTATACAAATATTTAACACGATAAACCAACCAACTTACAACCACCAACATACAACCACCAACATACAACCACCAACATACAACCACCAACAACATACAACCATCAACATACAACCATCAAAATACAACCATTATCATACAACCACCAAGACACACCCACCAACACACAACCATCAACGTACAACCACCAACACACAACCATCAACATACAACCACCAACAAACAACCATCAACGTACAACCACCAACATGCAACCACCAACATACAAACACCAACATACAACCACCAATGTACAACCAACAACAAGCTGTTTAAAAAATAATGACAACAAACAATCCAAGTGAAATTAATTCCCTACACAAGACATGCAACCACCAATATACAACCACCAACATACAACCATCAACATACAACCATCAACATACAACAATCAACATACAACCATCAACATACAACCACCAACATACAACCACCAACATACAACCACCAACATACAACCACCAACATACAACCATCAACATACAACAATCAACATACAACCATCAACATACAACCACCAACATACAACCACCAACATACAACCACCAACATACAACCACCAACATACAACCACCAACATACAACCATCAACATACAACAATCAACATACAAAACACAGATAAGGGCCCGTCGGCAGCAAGCATACACATTCTTTTGCCCAATCTATAACATCCACAAAATAACACTGTTGTGAGCCTTATACCAAAAAAAATATTCAATCCAAAGTTTAAAGAAAACCCCACACAGCCGTGCGTAGAACGTAAACACATAAACACTCAAGGGAGTTCACTCTGATCTACTTCAAATCACGACCATTCACCAATCATCGAACACGGGGCAGAAATAAAAGGAATGCCATTTTGATCATAATCCAGTATCGACCCCGGCCGCTCCACGCCGCACATGACGGGAGCTCGTTAACCAGCGGCAATGGCTACCCGTCCGGAAGGAGGGGTGGGGGGGGGGGTGGAGTGGACGCGGTTGTTCCAGGCATCGGGCCTGACCCCTGACCTACCATACATCGAAGATTGGGGAAGGCAGTCCACTGTGTCAACCGATTGTGTCCACAAATGAATTTTAACAGATGTCATATGTCACTAGAGTGGAATTATCTTAACCATGGGAGATCCTTCTAACGTGATACGACGTGTCAATCATGACGCTATTAAGACAGTTATCACGTCATTAAGACAACCATCACGTCATTAAGACAGTCATCACGTCATTGAGACAGTCATCACGTCATTGAGAAAGTCATCACGGTCATCACTCCACGAAGTTCGCCATTGCGTCATTAAGGTCTGATCAGATCGAGAGCTTTGAATCATCCAAGTTAATAAAGCAGGTGACATGCATAATACCCGATGACATTCTTATAGTACCCGACTAAATTCTTGTAGTACCCGACGACATTGTTATAGTACCCGACTACATTGTTATAGTACCAGACTACATTCTTATAGTACCCGATGAGATTCTTATAGTACCCGACGACATTCTTATAGTACCGACTACATTGTTATAGAACCCGACTACATTCTTATAGTACCCGACTACATTGTTATAGTACCCGACGACATTCTCATAGTACCCGACTACATTGTTATAGTACTCGACTACATTGTTACAGTACCCGACAACATTCTTACAGTACCCGACTACATTGTTATAGTACCCGACTACATTGTTATAGTACCCGACTACATTCTTATAGTACCCGACTACATTGTTATAGTACCCAACTACATTCTAATAGTACCAGACTACATTCTTATAATACCCGACTACATTCTTATAGTACCCGACTACATTCTTATAGTACCCGCTTACATTCTTATAGTACCCGCTTACATTCTTATAGTACCCGACTAAATTCTTATAGTACCCGACTACATTCTTATAGTACCCGACTACATTCTTATAGTACCCGACTACATTCTTATAGTACCCGACTACATTCTTATAGTACCCGACTACATTCTTATAGTACCAGACTACATTCTTATAGTACCGATGAGATTCTTATAGTACCCGACGACATTCTTATAGTACCCGACTACATTGTTATAGAACCCGACTACATTCTTATAGTACCCGACTACATTGTTATAGTACCCGACAACATTCTCATAGTACCCGACTACATTGTTATAGTACTCGACTACATTGTTACAGTACCCGACAACATTCTTACAGTACCCGACTACATTGTTATAATACCCGACTACATTGTTATAGTACCCGACTACATTCTTATAGTACCCGACGACATTCTTATAGTACCCAACTACATTGTTATAGTACCCGACTACATTCTTATAGTACCCGACTACATTCTTATAGTACCCGACTACATTCTTATAGTACCCGACTACATTCTTATAGTGCCCGACTAGGTCTCGTAAAAAAATTATCATATAAATCCCGTACCTCCCTCCACATTTCATGTAAAAAAAAAATATTTAAAAAATGGGAAAAAAGAAAAATAATATGCACTTTTAAAGAAACTAATACTCTGAAACATAACAACTACAAGGAAGACAGCATCCTTACAAGTCAAAGCAATAAAAAAATAAAAAATGGAAAAATATAAAAGAAATGTAAAGAAATGACAAGACTTACTAGGCGAATCCATCCTCAAAGGGCATAGCCCACATGTTGGAGACAAACATGGCTGCTAGGAATTGAGATGATCTCTCCCTGGCGCGTGGGTAAAAACCAAACAGTAGATTGTTGGATTGTCTCCCTCGGCGTGATCTTATAATGAATATCCCAGCGTGATCCTTGCCGTGATCTTCGAGCGTTGTGCTTCCTTTAGACTGTGATATTTGTGTGTGTGTGTGTGTGTTATGATCGGTGTAAAGATAGGCGAACTTTCCTCTGATATCCTTAGATACTCGCGGGAGCCTCAGCTTTGGTATCAAATAATTTGTTTAAAATCCACATAGTTCTTCAATGGCGAAAAATCTCTTGACTGAAACAGTATTTCACGAGCTACAAAGTAAAATATCAATTTAAAAAATACGTTAAATGGTCTTGATTTTATTTACAGATCCTTTTTTTTACATCAATAAACCAAAGTCAACAGCCAAGACTACAGACAAGACTGTCGAAGAAACTGCAAGCAATGAAAACAGCAACAATTGCTAACAAGATTTGAAATTAAAATGCTTTTGCCAAAAATGCGATGATTAAATTCCAATGACGTTCCTTGAATTATATTTCGATCATTACCTCCCCTTTGACCCCAATTCAATCGAAATTCGTCCAGCCGACGGCGTCAACAAGACAACAACGTGGTGGCGTATCATCCCAGACATCATCTTTACCCTATTACAGCCAATGAACAGCGATGCCGTTTGACCTTTGACTGCCGCTTGGAAACCACTTTTGTCTTTTGTGTTCGGGAGCCGCATACCGCTCACCCCGTGGCCCACAGATTGCTGAGCCGTTGGCCCACATACCGCTCACCCCGTGGCCCGCAGATCGGTGAGCCGTTGGCCCACCCTTTGCTCGGTGAAGTGTAAGTCAACAACCAACAAACGCACCGGGGAAGCAGACGGGGACGCCAAAATGCAAGACGACAAAATGGCCATTATTTAAAAGGAGCACGTGGTGCTAGCACTATATCTTGTACCGACTTGGCGTGCAGGCCAAGCGTTGAGTAGCTAGCACTATATCTTGTACTGACTTGGCGTGCAGTAGCTAGAACTATATCTTGTACTGACTTGGCGTGCAGGCCAAGCGTTGAGTAGCTAGCACTATATCTTGTACTGACTTGGCGTGCAGTAGCTAGCACTATATCTTGTACTGACTTGGCGTGCAGTAGCTAGCACTATATCTTGTACTGACTTGGCGTGCAGACCAAGCGTGCAGTAGCTAGCATTATATCTTGTGTTGACTTTGCGTGCAGGACAAGCGTGCAGTAGCTAGCACTATATCTTGTGCGGACTTGGCGTGCAGGGGAATCGTGCAGTTTTTATACAAAGAGGTTTTCGTTTAGATTAGTTGACTTTCTGCTTATCCCACTGCGAGCTTTGTTGCAGATGGGCAACAGAGGACACCACATACTTCCGCCAGAAAGGTGTGACGTAACTAAATTGGTCATGTGACTATTTGGCACTGGATTAAACTGGTCAGGTTTATAACGGCTCTAAAATAAGTTGGGCTGTAAGATTTAAAAAAAAATGACGTCCCCCCATCCGTGTTAATTGTCTAATTTTGTCCAACACAAAACAAAGTGTATAGAAAAATTAATGTTCGCCCCAAGCTGTGTTTAAACACCTGCATTAAGCACGGCACGCAACATTTTTAAGGTCTTTGCAAGGTCCTGAAACTACGACTCGCGGGCCATTTCCAGCCCTCCAGACCTCCTTAATCCAGCCCACCTGTCCCTCGTATGGATGACTAAATATGGGAAATAACATCTCATTGGCCAAAAGCAGGCGTATACTTGCCATCATCCTTGCCATCATACTTGCCATCATACTTTCCATCATATTTGCCATCATACTGTCCACCATACTTTCCATCATACTTTCAATCATACTTTCCATTAAAATAATGATATCATTATGTTGATTAAAATTGTTCTCCATTTTAAATGTTGTATTTTCCACACACTTAAAATAATTTAAAAAAAGATAAATGCATTGTGTATAGGAACTTTTTCATTTTTTTTTTCTCAAAAAAAAAGTTGTATTAAAAAAAACAACAATAAAGAAAGAAATTCTTGCAAAAACTTAAAGCCCAACAGTCACGGGGTAGGGAGATACACCAATCACGGGGTAGGGAGATACACCAATCACGGGGTAGGGAGATACACCAATCACGGGGTAGGGAGATACACCAATCACGGGGTAGGGAGATACACCAATCACGGGGTAGGGAGATACACCAATCACGGGGTAGGGAGATACACCAATCACGGGGTAGGGAGATACACCAATCACGGGGTAGGGAGATACACCAATCACGGGGTAGGGAGATACACCAATCACGGGGTAGGGAGATACACCAATCACGGGGTAGGGAGATACACCAATCACGGGGTAGGGAGATACACCAATCACGGGGTAGGGAGATACACCAATCACGGGGTAGGGAGATACACCAATCACGGGGTAGGGAGATACACTTACAACGGTTACCAGAAGTTTGTAGAAAAGAATTCGGTTGAGCATTTTTCGAGTTTGTACTAATTGGTTGGGGGCGGGGGTAGGGGCGGGGGTTGGGGGCGGGGGTGGGGGCGGGGGTGGGGGCACTTCACGAAATTACGTTTTGAAATATAACTCTTCTCTACACCTCTCTACAAAAAAAAAACAAACGCAAGGAATTAGTTTTGGACAGGATCTCGGTCTGAGTCACTGTATTGTGGGAGTCACTGTATCGTGGGAGTCACTGTATTGTGGGAGTCACTGTATCGTGGGAGTCACTGTATTGTGGGAGTCACTGTATTGTGGCAGTCACTGTATTGTGGGAGTCATTGTATTGTGGGAGTCACTGTATTGTGGGAGTCTCTGTATTGTGGTAGTCACTGTATTGTGGGAGTCATTGTATTGTGGCAGTCACTGTATTGTAGCAGTCACTGTATTGTAGGAGTCATTGTATTGTGGCAGTCTCTGTACTGTGGCAGTCACTGTATTGTGGGAGTCATTGTATTGTGGCAGTCACTGTATTGTGGGAGTCTCTGTATTGTGGCAGTCATTGTATTGTGGGAGTCTCTGTATTGTGGCAGTCACTGTATTGTGGGAGTCATTGTATTGTGGCAGTCACTGTATTGTGGGAGTCATTGTATTGTGGCAGTCTCTGTATTGTGGCAGTCACTGTATTGTGGGAGTCATTGTATTGTGGCTGTCATTGTATTGTGGGAGTCATTGTATTGTGGCTGTCACTGTATTGTGGGAGTCATTGTATTGTGGCTGTCATTGTATTGTGGCAGTCATTGTATTGTGGGAGTCATTGTATTGTGGCAGTCTCTGTATTGTGGCAGTCACTGTATTGTGGGAGTCATTGTATTGTGGCAGTCTCTGTATTGTGGCAGTCACTGTATTGTGGGAGTCATTGTATTGTGGGAGTCTCTGTACTGTGGCAGTCACTGTATTGTGGGAGTCATTGTATTGTGGCAGTCTCTGTATTGTGGCAGTCACTGTATTGTGGGAGTCATTGTATTGTGGGAGTCATTGTATTGTGGCAGTCATTGTATTGTGGGAGTCATTGTATTGTGGGAGTCACTGTATTGTGGCAGTCATTGTATTGTGGGAGTCATTGTATTGTGAGAGTGGCCCAAGACCACAGAGCAAACATGACGGGGCCCACCCACTGATGGAGATGCTCCCTTATTCTGTTATCTATCCTATAACTTCAGCTTCTTCAGCGGCACTCGAACACGAACCATCGATAAGGCTCGCTCAGGACCGAACTCGTCGATGTCTTATGGTGACCTAGTTTTATGGACCTAACACGATACACCTGACATATTGTGCGGAGGGTGGGTCCTTAAACCCAGGTAGCAAGCCCTATGGTAGGGACACGGGACTGCTCCCCGTGGACTAACGGCACCGGTCTTGATTGACGAACACTTCATCTTAAGTCTTGCCATTTCATACTATTAAATCAAATGTTCTCACTGGACCATGAGATGTAACAAGGGCACATTGAACAGCTTGACCGTCGTACTGACCAGCAGTGTCGCGCACTTTAATTAGGCTGTGGGAACAGCCGTGACACAGTGGTTTCATTGTGTCCGTTTTGGACACTCAAAAGTTAAATATTATGTAAGTTATAGGAAAGCTTGCGAAAACGACCACCAACACAAGGTCAACGCAAGGTCAACACATTATATCATGAAACATTTTGAAGGAAACAATACAGTCAATGTTCACATAATTTGACTACTTCACATACTGATGCTTTTATACTTTTACATACTTTTATATACTTTACATACTTTTCCATACTTTACAAACATTTACATAGTCTACTTTGTACTTTCCTTATAGATCGCAAACTTGCCATATTGAGCTAATGAGCTAATTTTTTTTTTTTTTTAAATTTCTCTTTAGTTTAATAATATATCACATCCAGCGTGACAATGTGGTGAGGATCACGTGAAGTAAAATTAGCTGAATCAGGCCGGACACCTAATGAAATAGTACAAAGATGAGAACCTGTAATGCTATCTGTTCATATCTAATCTATGGCCACACCGGCAGCCAGTTTGAGCTCTTCGCAGCAATATCATACATTTTAGAACGTTCCTTTCAATTTCTTTGTAACAATGTTAAGTTATTATTTGTAAATTGTAACTTTATGTATAACTTTGTTTCAGATGATCCAACAACTAGAATTAGGAGTGGTTAGGGTTAGGGTTAGCAGTGGTTAGGGTTAAGGTTAGGAGTGGTGTTTTGGAGAGTAAGCATTGCGTTATAGACTAGTTATACAGTTGACAGAGGTCATGGCATAAAGAGTTAACAGTGGTCAGCCCATATACAGTTGAGAGTGATCAGTCCATATGCAGTTGGCAGTGGTAAGTCCATATACAGTTGACAGTGGTCAGTCCATATACAGTTGACAGTGGTCAGTCTATATACAATTGACAGTGGTCAGGCTATATACAATTGACAGTGGTCAGTCCATATACAGTTGACAGTGGTCAGTCCATATACAATTGACAGTGGTCAGGCTATATACAATTGACAGTGGTCAGTCCATATACAGTTGACAGTGGTCAGTCCATATACAGTTGACAGTGGTCAGTCCATATTCAGTTGACAGTGGTCAGTCCATATACAGTTGACAGTGGTCAGTCCATATTCAGTTGACAGTGGTCAGTCCATATACAGTTGACAGTGGTCAGTCCATATACAGTTGACAGTGGTCAGCCCATATACGGTTGACAGTGGTCAGCCCATATACGGTTGACAGTGGTTAGTCCATATACAGTTGACAGTGGTCAGTCCATATACGGTTGACAGTGGTTAGTCCATATTCAGTTGACAGTGGTCAGTCCATATACAGTTGACAGTGGTCAGTCCATATACAGTTGACAGTGGTCAGTCCATATACAGTTGCCAGTGGTCAGTCCATATACAGTTGATAGTGGTCAGTCCATTTGCAGTTGGGTCCCTCGCCCCCTATTACCTCAGACACCACCGACCCATGTATGTCATGCACTTGCTCTGAGTCTAGACTTGTAATGATAAAACTAATAACGAAATAAACAATTTAAAATAGCTCAAACAATTAAAGCTATCTAAACCAATCTTAATCATCTATACCACTCACAATCATCTAAAACGCTCACAATCATCTAAACCACTCACAAACAAATCCCGCCATTTAAAACATAAGGCTGGCATCCAACGAGAAAGCTATTTTTAGACAAGACTGGCCAAATATTGACTCCTGACCCTATTAGTGGTATCGTGCTTGACTTATCTCACTGGCAAACAGAGGGGGAATAGCCCCCCAGACCCCAACAGTGGTGTTATCACATGCTGGCGAGTATGACTTTTAGCTTGTGGTAAACACAGTCGTGTTCAATCCCTCGTCCCCCCCCCCCTCGCCCCGACAGCAGGGGCGCCCATATGGTCAGCGTTCAAACAACATATCTCAGGGTGTTGGCATAGAGTGTGGACCTGGAGATTTTCAATTCTGTTTAGTTTCTTGTTGTGATTAGTTGATGCAAATTGCAAGATTGCAACATCACCAACTTTTCAGTTGATATGTGAAAAATAGGAGAAACATCACTAACTTTTCAGTTTGATATGTGAAATATGGGAGCATCATCATTATTTTTTCAGTTGATATGTGAAAGATTTGAGCTTTTAGCTCACTTATTTTTGCTTTAATAAAAATAAAAAAAAAATATAAAAAATTGAATACTTAAAAAAAAAAAAAGAGTAGGATTTAAATTGTTGTTGAAGACTTGAAAACTTTGTTTATCAGTTAAGAAACTTAAGGCTTGGAAAGTAACTTAATTTAAAAAAAAAAAAAAAAAAGCTTATATGTTGATATGTGAAAAGTAGGAGAAACATCAATAACTTTTCAGTTTTATATGTGAAATATGGGAGCATCATCATTATTTTTTCAGTTGATATGTGAAAGATTTGAGCTTTTAGCTCACTTATTTTTGCTTTAAAAAAAAAAAAAAAAAAATATAAAAAATTGAATACTTAAAAAAAAAAAAAGTGTAGGATTTGAGTTGTTGTTGAAGACTTGAAAACTTTGTTTATCAGTTAAGAAACTTAAGGCGTGGAAAGTCACTTGATTTAAAAAAAAACAAAAAAAAGCTTATAATATATTTTTATTATTATACAGAATAAAGTTGAAAAAGAAGTCTTAGAGTCTGCACCGGTTGTTTCCCTTATAAGATTGAGACGTGCTTTTTTTTCTTTGTTAGTTCAAGGGATGCAATTAGAATATTAAATGATTTCTACATTTTTTAATTGCTTCCCTGGTTTAAAACAATTTTTTTTAAAAACATTTCTTCGTATAATTCTGTTACTTTTTGACTGAACAGTATCCTGGGATACGTTCGGCTCTTTATCCCATTTGAGCTGGGAGAAGGCGGTGGCGTCGCGAGGAAAAACAGCGCCCGATGCGACGCCTCTAAATCACGTCCACCCATTTATAGTAAAAGCACCGCCCGGGGGCGGACCAGTAAAAAGGCGATTTCAGCGCCCCTTGTCATTGTGAAGTACATGGGATTGTATCGTTTAATTCACCATTAAAGTCCTATTTAAACACGATTTTGGCACCACCAACACACCCCCCACTCCTTTCGCACGGCCCTGCCCTGGTATCAGCAGAACCTGAGGAAGTTTTGCCCCAAATGTGTCTAAAATGGCCAACAGCCAAAGCTCTTGTCCAGTGTAACGATTGGGATCTCCGCAAATGAGTCGAACGGTGTGTGTCCCATTAATAAACCGGTGTTTGCCATTCGGCCAGCATATTGTTTAGTTCAATGTTTTTTAAAAGTTAATTTTATTTGGATCTGATTTGTAAAAAAAAAAAATCCTGCTCTAATATTTATCTACCCAATGGTTATGTTGTATTGATTGTATGTGATGAAGCAACTGACCCTATTTAACGCGTAATTAAAATTACTCTCAGACACCCAAGGGTGAATGGGGAATTACGTCCTGAGGTCTTTGAGATTATTTTTGTTTAAACTTTAAAAAAAAAAAAAAACATGGATCGGGAAGATATCGGGAACGAAAACAAAACGGGATGTTTCATTCTTGGTTTGAGAGTATACAGACGCGACCACGTCCACGTTTTTCGCTGTTACAGTTACTGCTGAACAGTTAACCTAAAGTTTATCACCCCGACTGGGTGTCGGCTACGGCCAGAAAGAAATTAGTAGAAAAAAAAAAAAAAAAAACAACATTATCTGACACAGAAATTAAACCCAGATGTGTGTATGCACACTGCAGGAAACTGTTGATCACATGTGAACATAAATGTGTCATTCATTATGTCATTTTTACATGAGCGCCAAAATAGTGTGTCTGGTTAGCCTAAACTAAGAAAGCAACGATACACACAACTCTATCAAAGGAATGTAACATTTTGTAACTAGATCTTCACGTGAAAAGTAAACCCACTACATTTCAAACACAGAGTTTAGCTGATGGAAAAAAAATATAATCCCATATTCGTACATTCAGTCTTTCTTATCTGACGTTCGCAAACACGGTAGCAAGAAGGAACTATACACAGCCAGGCACATACAAGGGGGTGGTCTGAAAATGTTCATATGCTTATTTACTCCAACTCAATGAACAGACCAAACTGGGGTATGCAGTGATCATCAATATGCAGTAGGTCAGATCAGACTTCTGTATGCGGTATGCCTGATCTGAATTCTGTATGAAGTATGTCTAATCACAATTCTGAAAGCGATGTCTGATCAGACTTTTGTAGGTGAGATGTCTGATCATATATTATATATATATATCATATATTATGCTAATTATCAAAACACAAATATAGTAACTGAATTCTTTTAACCGTTATAGTCATATGAAAGTCTCGTATGACACTACCAAACACCGACTCAACAAATTGGTACAAATACAGGGCGCTCACATTTTTCAACGATGACTCCTTGGTGCGTACCCAGAAAACTAACTACGTGAACACAACATCGACTCCTTGGTGCGTAACCCAGAAAACTAACTACATGAGCACAACAACGACTCCTTGATGCGTACCCAGAAAACTAACTACGTGAACACAACAACGAATCCTTGATACGTACACAGAAAACTAACTACATGAACACAACAACGACTCCTTGATGCGTACACAGAAGACTAACTACGTGAGCACAACAACGACTCCTTGATGCGTACACAGAAAACTAACTACATGAACACAACAACGACTCCTTGATGCGTACACAGAAAACTAACTACATGGTCAATACATTATTTAGCACTAAAATTGCCTAGGCTAGGTCCTAGCACAACTTCTTGTTGCGCACATAGAAAGCCAAGAACACGAGCAGTATATTACTTAGCACTACAATCACCGATTACAGCTGGTTGGTGCTAACACTGGACACTAGCACGTCCCGTGCATAACTGGTCGGTGCTAACACTGGACACTAACACGTCCCGACTCTGGTAATTTGAGAGATAATCTGGAGGTGGATCCGATGACCAGGGCCAATAACTACGTCTTGATAAACTGCACAGGACCTAGATACGCCCCCCTCCAACTCTTCTTTAGCCAAGTACGGTAATCACTCTCACTCTACAGGCCGTTATTGCTTCCCTTTGTTCTGCGTAATTGTACTGCCACAAGACCGCTGTTGACAATTTCATCGGGAAATACTAGGGAAACAACGGCGGTTCTTAAACTATTGGAATGTTCACTTTGAACATCGCACCCTTCACATCCGACAAGATTAAACATTTTGTGCACTTGAAGTACTTCGAGTTTGGACGTTTGAGAAATTCAAGCAATTACCAATTATTTCTAGCATACAGCTGTAATGTCCTTTAAACTTATAGAGTCAGATATAACGTTATATGTCACATATAGCTTATGGCTGTTGGAAGTATGTTAAGCTGACCCCTGAGGCCGGAACACAGCGCATACTGAACGAATTAGTGATAAAAAATAAAAAAATAAAAATGAAAATATTTTCTCAGATTTCCGAAATAAAACACACAACACTCCCACCGACGGGATCACGTGGTGCTAACACCTGGTTTTGATATGGAAGCTCAACTATGTCACACACACGTATTCCATGTTCTTAAAAGTTGTTCCAGCCTGAAAGGTGCACTTCTTCAAGTTGCCAAAATTGGGTGTTCTAGTAGTCCACAGCACAATGGTCGGTCGGCCGTTCGTGGACCAGAAATT
Source organism: Lymnaea stagnalis (assembly GCA_964033795.1). NCBI lineage: Eukaryota > Metazoa > Mollusca > Gastropoda > Lymnaeidae > Lymnaea > Lymnaea stagnalis. The sequence continues at coordinate 1,361,589 of CAXITT010000092.1, read as the reverse complement.
GCTTGTTATCTATACCCCTAGCGTGACACGGCCCTGGGAGATAAAGCGGAATGAGCACAGCCAATGGCGGATCGAAAAACAAAAAGAAAAGGTGACAAGGGGGAGGGGGGTCACCGTTAAGGGCTAGTGGTGCTTGGCGGTGGGGAGGGGTGTGTGTAACCTGGTAAATTTTAATTAGGTCACTGCATTAATACTATTTTTTTTTTTTTGATGTTTTAAAATTCAATCACGTCTTATAATTCTAGGAAAATTAACAGACAAAAGACTGCATCTGCCCCCCACCCCCACTTTTTTTTTTCGACCTTGCCCTCTCCGGTATCCGCCACTTCCCATTAAGCCATAGTGGCTGCAAGGCCCCCAGACCTTACGGCAAACACACTGAGAGGACCAGCCCTCCTCAAGTCTCAGCACACCGTGCTTGTGTGAAGGCGTGCAGCGACTTACCAACGGATAAGAATGGGTAAGAGATTGAGGGTGAAAACAATGGGGGGCATTGTTCATCACGTCATTGTGGCCGGCATAAGGAGGGATTTCTTGAGGGGGGGGGAGTAAATAACCCACGACAGATTTGCCTTCTATTGTTTCTATCTTTCAAATGAAAGATTTAATCATGCTGATCAGATTGCAACTTTTAACTTCACCTTAAATCATCAAGGAGAAATTTATCGAATATGTCCGAAAGTGTTGGTGATGAATAATTATTTTGTTGTCCGCCTACCTTTTATACAACGGGAAACATAAATAAAATATGATCTTAGCAAATTTAGGCGATTTGTCTAAATAGGTCACATTTAGGCATGCTCATAATAGATTAATGTTAGCAGCTTCTAACAAAACTTTATGTACCGAAATACTTGTTAACGAATTATTCAACAGCAACAATAAAATCAAGCATGTATCGAATAAGTCAAGTATCAGGCCAATGCATTACAAAATCTAGCCAATAAGTCAAGTATCTAGCCAATAAATTCAAATATCTAGCCAATAAGTCCAGACTGTCGCTAATAAATTCAAATATCTAGCCAACAAGGTCAAGCATCTAGCCAACAAGGTCAACTATCTAGCCAACAAGGTCAACCATCTAGCCAACAAGGTCAACCATCTAGCCAACAAGGTCAACCATCTCGCCAACAAGGTCAACCATCTCGCCAACAAGGTCAACCATCTCGCCAACAATGTCAACCATCTAGCCAACAAGGTCAACCATCTAGCCAACAAGGTCAAGCATCTAGCCAACAAGGTCAACCATCTAGCCAACAAGGTCAAGCATCTAGCCAACAAGGTCAACCATCTAGCCAACAAGGTCAACCATCTCGCCAACAAGGTCAACCATCTAGCCAACAAGGTCAACCATCTCGCCAACAAGGTCAACCATCTCGCCAACAAGGTCAACCATCTAGCCAACAAGGTCAACCATCTAGCCAACAAGGTCAAGCATCTAGCCAACAAGGTCAACCATCTCGCCAACAAGGTCAACCATATCACTCTAAGCGATTAAAGAACGAAAATACGCCTACATTGATAGACACATTTTAAAAAAAAATAACAAAAACAACAACAACAACAACAACAGTCAACAGACGCTTTGTTCGCTAAGTAAGGGAGAAATCAACCAAGAGAAATATTTCCCTCTGTGCAGATTCAAACGATGGAATCGTCTCGTTAATAATCGATCATATAGTATCAAGGCTAGAGTAGTCGACCATTTTGAAAACTATTTTCTCTAGTTAAACACGGAACAATTTGATGGGAGCAATACATCCGTCTTGTTCCGTTTTCTCCCGACTCCTCCAGTTTTAATCTGACCGAGGAAGTAGGACTGACGTCACTCACTTCAGACCGTAGATTCAAATGGAAGTTCATTGAAAATACTCCTGAACATGTGTGGATCCTTGCAAGTGTTTTTAGATGAAAGCCCGGGTCTAGCAACACACAACAACCACTATTATTATTAGTTGTCACGTCATGTCTTTGCGAAGTGGAGTGTTCAACAATTGTTCATCTTAAAAACCAAGAAACGGGAGGGCCATGGAAAGCTAGAAGAGGAGATGCGAAGCACCATTTATTCGTTACACTATTGCTTAAAGCTGCACAGATCACCAAGCTCAGGTATCGCAATAAATTTCAGAATTGAAAAAAAAATAAGGTATTGAAATTTTAAGTAATTTTTAAATAAAATGCTTAAGAATGTAACGTAATTATATATTGTAAGTATTCCAATATAAATTTAAAAAAAAAATCCGAGTTTAGTGTTCCCCGACTTCAAAAAAGATTGAGAACCACTGATATATGAGATTACTAATAGAAATAAATAACTAAAATATTTAAATACCTAAAATATATAATCATTGAAATATATGAGCATTAAAATAGATAATCATTAAAATAAATAAAATTTATCCTTACAGTATAAGGCATACATTATGTTTGATGACCATGTAAATCTGCAGTGTTATTAAACTTTACGGTTCGGTCATCTAAGGGACATTGATTAAGACCACTTTGAAAGATTAGTACGAGATGTTTTAGCTTGAGCGAAACCAAAAGGAAAATAGCTTGCTTTAATTTTAATAGCTGATCAATACAATATTATGCATATATAAATGTACGCTTCAAAGTACAATTGGCAATTTACACCAAACACTTCATTTACATCAGCACTTTATTTACACCGAGACTTTATTTACACCAACACTTCCATTTACACCAACACTTCCATTTACAACAACACTTTCATTTACACCAACACTTCCATTTACACCGACACTTCCATTTACACCAACACTTCCATTTACACCAACACTACCATTTACACCAACACTTCCATTTACACCAACACTTCCATTTACACCAACACTTCCATTTACAACAACACTTCCATTTACACCAACACTTCAAGTCAACATGACAGACACACGTATTCCTATATTGTTTTCGGATGTGTGTGGGGGTGGGTAGCGTGGAGTCGGGTGGGTAGGTGGACAACATGAATATAACATATAGTATAGAAATTGTCGATTCGAATACACCTGCGGGGGGGGGGGG
>CAXITT010000092.1:1343021-1354633 GCA_964033795.1 Lymnaea stagnalis | reverse complement strand
GATGGTGTTTGGTGGTGGGAGGGATGGTGGGAGGGATGGTGTTTGGTGGTGGGAGGGATGGTGGGAGAGATGGTGTTTGGTGGTGGGAGGGATGGTGGGAGGGATGGTGTTTGGTGGTGGGAGGGATGGTGGGAGGGATGGTGTTTGGTGGTGGGAGGGATGGTGTTTTGTTGTTGGGGGTGTTGGGGTGGTTTTATATGCAGGAGGGATGCTATTTGAGGCTGGGAGGATTTATCTGAGGGTACAAGGTATGGTGCTTGGAGGATAGTGTTTGGAGGGGGAAGGTATGGTGTAGGGGTGCGAGGAAATGTTCTGTCGGGGTGGTTGAAATGATGCATGGGGCTGGCAGAGATGGTATTTTAGGGGAGGTTTTGGGGCGGGAAGGATGGTTTTGGATGGGAGGTGGGGAAGGTCCTATTTGGAAGAGTCAAAGTTGTGGTGTTTGGGTCCACGGGCAGGTCAGACCTCCTCAAAGTAATATTGTCAGGACACCATTAATGTCTCCTCTAATATCCAATGTTGTAATCGGAGTTTGTTGTCATGTAATCTCGGCGCACGGCTTAAACAGATGAAAATGGGCCGTAGAACCGAGGCACAATCAAAGTATGTACGAGATACGACAGAGAACATTGACATGTAGATGACCGACTGATTTATGACAAATGATGTATGACCAACTGATGTAGGTGACCGACTGATGTAGATGACCGACTGATGTTTAACTGACGGATGTATGACCGACTGATGTAGATGACGGACTGATGTAGATGACCAACTGATGTATGACCAACTGATGTATGACCAACTGATGTAGATGACCAACTAATGGATGACCAACTGATGTATGACCAACTGATGGATGACCGACTGATGGACGACCGACTGATGTAGGTGACCGACTGATGTAGTTGACCGACTGATGTAGGACAGACTGACCAGCGGCTCAACTACACAAGAAAACGTTTGGTGCATGCTACAAATCAGCGGTCCTCTCAAATGTTCCGGATCATCACAGCAGGGAGGTGGGCGCTATTGCGCGAGGATCCCTGACTGTTAAGTGTCTGCGGTACTAGCTACTATTCAATAACTAGTAAAGCTATGTAGGTTTGTCCAAAGAGCACCAACTCATGGGAGTCCCTTTGCAGAACCCTCCGACATTTGATTAAAAACAGCGACACTACATCATAGGTTGTACAATCAAAAGCATTGACCAACTGAGACAATGGTCACATCTCACGATTCCCCAATGGCCATTCCCTACAGTTCCCTTTTGCTGCAGTAACTTACGGATGCAGATCTGTAACAAGATATTACACTGCACAATTCAAAGGACAACACTCCCGTAACAAGATTTTTTTAAAAAGTTCACGGTGTGTCTAAATATGAAAGGGGGGTCCCAAGAAACAACCCAAGGACCGCTGGTCGTAGAGGGGGGGCGGGAAGAGCACATTGTAAATTAAAACAGGTCGAGTTTTGAGGGCGCGAGATAACCGCGGCGTGTCAATCTGGGTCAGAGGTGACGGAGATAAAAGTCTCGAATTTGTGCGTTCAGACGCCCGGGAGAGCGGCTATGCAATAAAATATGGCCCTTGGAAATCAAGGCGACGTACAAGGGGAACAACCCCAGTATGGCTAATGAAAGGGGAGAGAATGAAGACGAGATTTGCACGAACAGCTTGACTGACTGCTTTCCCTTAGGGGATAAAAATAAATAAATAAATAAGAATCAATGAAAATGACGCATCGGGCTGGGGGGGGGGTGTCATGGGGGATGGCATGAGTGGCGTGGGGGGGGGGGGGGGGGGGGGGGGGAGGGGGGATGGTAGGGGGGGCGTGGGGAGGGGGGGGGCTAGAGTTGTAAGGTAAAGCAGAAGTACCATTGAGTTTATATAGATTTATCCAGTCATAATGATCATTGGTGCGAGCGATTGACATCTATGTTAACATATTTTTTAAGAATAATAGCTAAGAATAAATTGATAACATTTACAAAAAACTGATCTGAAACGATATAATATTGTGGTAGCCGATATAATAATTGCAAAAGATGGGGCCATTGTGGTAGCCCATATAATAATTGCAAATGATGGGATCATTGTGGTAGCCCATATAATAATTGCAAATGATGGGACCATTGTGGTAGCCCATATAATAATTGCAAAAGATGGGACCATTGTGGTAGCCCATATAATAATTGCAAATGATGGGACCATTGTGGTAGCCCATATAATAATTGCAAATGATGTGACCATTGTGGTAGCCCATATAATAATTGCAAAAGATGGGACCATTGTGGTAGCCCATATAATAATTGCAAAAGATGGGACCATTGTGGTAGCCCATATAATAATTGCAAATGATGTGACCATTGTGGTAGCCCATATAATAATTGCAAAAGATGGGACCATTGTGGTAGCCCATATAATAATTGCAAATTATGTGACCAATATGGTAGCCCATATAATAATTGCAAATGATGGGACCATTGTGGTAGCCCATATAATAATTGCAACAGAGAGACGGGACCATTGTGGTAGCCGATAGAGTTAAAAGCCAGTGGGCAAGTTTTGTTAGTCCGTATCACGATCTATGACTGATTTGTGTTGTATGGCATATTCATGTTGGATGACAGACTCACGTTTTATGGCATTACAGATTCATGATGTGTGACAGACTCATATTTTATGACAAATTCATGATGTGTGACAGACTCATATTTTATGACAAATTCATGATGTGTGACAGACTCATATTTTATGACATAATCAATTGTATGACAGACTCATGTTGTATGGTGGAATCATGTTGTATGGCAGACTCTTGTTGTACGAAAGACTCATGTTGTATGTCATGCTGAGTTGTATGTCATACTGAAGTTGTATGACCGACTTATGTTGTATGTCAGACTCATGTTGAATGCCATACTGATGTTGTATGACAGACTCATGTTATATGACAGAATAATGTTGTATGACAGACTCATGTTGTATGCCATACAAATGTTGTATGACAGACACTCGTTGTACGAATGACTCGTGTTGCATGACAGCCTTCTCACCACAAATATGACGTTACAGATGTTATACAGCACTGCAGGACAACATGCTTGATAGAAATTGAATTTTTGCTAATGTCCGAGCAGCTGATGTTGACACATTCGCCCCCTCCCCGGGTATTAAGTACTGACAAGGCAGCCACATGTAGTGGTGGTTCAGGGAATGCTAGACGCAGCCAAGAAATTGCCTGGTTTAATCGATCGCCAAAACAAGGGCTGTAACTCTTGGAATTCTTTTAAAATGTCACCCAGAGTACCCCTAGCTTGCGTCCCTTATTCCCCCCACCCCCACCAGCTTGTCTTTCTTGCTAGGCATACAGCATTTAATCAAGTATCCGAAAGCTTTTAACGTCATTTCCTCCCAATTCTAGAGCCCTGAAAGCCCTTCTCGACTTCTCTCTACTGCTGTGACCAGCTCATACTTGACTACTCTCTACTGCTCTGGCCAGCCCATTCTCGACTTCTCTCTACTGCTGTGGCCAGAAGATTCTCGACTACTCTCTACTGCTGTGGCCAGCCCATTCTCGACTTCTCTCTAGTGCTGTGGCCAGCCCATTCTCGACTTCTCTCTACTGCTGTGGCCAGAAGATTCTCGACTACTCTCTACTGCTGTGGCCAGAAGATTCTTGACTACTCTCTACTGCTGTGGCCAGAAGATTCTCGACTACTCTCTACTGCTGTGGCCAGAAGATTCTCGACTACTCTCTACTGCTGTGGTCAGCCCATACTTGACTACTCTCTACTGCTGTGGCCAGCGCATTTTCGACTACTCTCTACTGCTGTGGCCAGAAGATTCTCGACTTCTCTCTACTGCTGTGGCCAGCTCATTCTCGACTTCTCTCTACTGCCGCGGCCAGCCCATTCTTGACTTCTCTCTACTGCTGTGGCCAGCCCTTTCTCGACTACTCTCTACTGCTGTGGCCAGCCCTTTCTCGACTACTCTCTACTGCTGTGGCCAGCCCATTCTCGACTACTCTCTACTGCTGTGGCCATGAAATGGAAACTTATCATTATAAACAAGCATACAGACAAGCCATACAAGACAAGCCATACAGACAAGCCATACAAAGATTTGGTCAGCACTGAAAAGGACAGTCGTCATAATGCACGCCCGACGAGCTGACCCCATGCTACAATGGAACCCATTTGTACGTTCTTCCCCTGCCAGCGGCTTTTGGATCCCAATTAGTGTGGACAAGGTGGGACCCCATGGCGAGGCCAGGGGAGTGCACAGATTCACGAAGTCACGAGTTTTGGGGAGCAGAGAAAAGATTAAGAGAATGAAAGGGGGAGTGAGTGAGAGGGGGGAGAGAAGGGGGAGAGGGGGAGGGATGGGATGATGGGGGGTGGCGAAAGTAAGAAAGAAAAAAATGATCAGTCACTGTTATATGTCAGCTGTCAGGATGAGAGTGACAGAGGGAGGGAGTGACAGACAGAGAGAGTTGCAGACAGAGGAAGGGAGTGACAAAGAAGAAGACAGTGACAGACAGAGGGAGGGAGTGGCATACGGAGGAAGGGAATGTCATAGGAAGGGAATGACAGACAGAGGGAGGGAGTGACATAGAGGAAAGGAGTGACACATAGGAAGGGAGTGAGACAGAGGAAGGGAATGACAGACGGAGGGAGTGACGCAGAGGAAGGGAGTGGCAGACAGAGGAAGGGAATGACAGACGGAGGGAGGGACGCAGGGAAGGGAGTGGCAGACAGAGGGAGGGAGTGACAGACAGAGGCAGGGAGTGACAGACAGACGGAGGGAGTACCAGACAGAGGGAGATATATAAATCTGATTGATAATGGGAGATACAGAAGGATATATTGATGAAGAGATATTGGAGACATAACTCAAAATACTAGCACTTGAAAGGATACAAAGAAGACAGACGACGGATAAGAGACAGAATATTCTGAATGTGAGTTTTAAAAAAAACAACAACCAAGATTACAAAATGATTGAGTAACTGATGTATTATGTCTGATAAGACTGAGTTGCTGAGAGATTATGTCTGATAAGACTGAGTTGCTGAAATATTATGTCCGATACGAGCAAGTTGCTGAAATTTTATGTCTGATAAGACCGAGTTACTGAAAGATTATGTCTGATTAGACTGAGTTACTGAAAGATTATGTCTGATTAGACTGAGTTACTGAAAGATTATGTCTGATAAGACTGAGGTACCGTCTATATGATGTCAGATATATGATTACAATTGGTATAATAACCCAATAAGTTCAACACATCAGAGCCCGGAGTCCATGTTTATGGGGGAAAATGTCTCAGTTTCACGGGGGTTCTCAAATTGTCGTCTTCTTTTTGTGGTACGGAAGAGGGCGTAAGGTGGGACTGTGGTTGGGATAAGGTGGGTCTGTGGTTGGGATGGGAGTGTCCGTGGTTGGAATAGGGTAGAATGTGGTTTGGATGAGGTGGGTCTGTGGTTGGGATGAGGTGGGTCTGTGGTTGGGATGAGGTGGGTCAGTGGTTGGGGTGAGGTGGGTCTGTGGTTGGGATGAGGTGGGTCTGTGGTTTTGATGGGGTGGATCTGGGGTTGGGATGGGCAGGCCTGTGTTTGGGATGGGGTGGGTTTGGGGTTAAGATCGGGGTGGGTCTGTGGTTGGGATGGGGGTGGGTCTGTGGTTGGGATGGGGGTTGATTAAAAAATAATAAATATATTAAAATCAAATTTTAACAAACCACAACGACTGTCATGAACTCTCAGCACCAATCCATCGACATCTTTTCATGGGCACGCGCGGGGAGTGTGGGGGGGGGGGAGGGGGGGGACACGGGCTTAAGAAAATCTCCGGAGTAACAGGCTTGTATGTGGATTAGAATTAATTTGGGGATTAATTTTACTTCTACGTTACTCACTGGGTGCCCCACGACCGGGCACAGCCTAGCCGCGAGCCAAGAGCTCACACTGGGTGCCCCACGACGGGGCACCACCCGGGCGCGAACTAAGAGTACTCACGCCCGGGGGCGTTATTAGCCTCGAGATCCTGGCACGCCAGGGATTCCCTAAAAGTGCCGCCTAATGACCCCGGAGTCTTCTTGTGGTGTGACACAGTTTATCAGACCACTTTTGTGCAGTGGTCTCAGAATAGTTGACTGGAAAAGGAATAAGTTCATGGGATATGAGTATTTCACTTGAGAAGATATAATGGAAAAGGAATATTTCCCTAAGAGAATGAAAAGTTTATAATGAAAAAGGAATTTTCTCTAGAGAATGCATAGTTAATAATGGGAAAGGTAAAGCTTGGGCAGAAAGGGAAATGCGCTGGAAAATATGCGTTTTGTAATTACAGTAACGACCATGAAAATTTGTAAAGAAATTTAATACAGTGATTTCTCATATAGGGTTCTTGCAAAGTAACTAATGATAACCATAATTATAACTATAACTCAACTGCCCCCATCACGACTGTGTTTCCATGATTTTTTTTCAGACACATCGCCAGCATTAGATTTTCAGCAAGACATTTACGTCCCGTAACAGCAGAACGTACGATCAGAATATTCCCATCATCTGTCCTGCGACCTGTAGGACTTAACGTGACACATTGGTTCACAACCACCACCCGACCCCCCCCCCCCCCCCCCCCCCCCCCCCCCCCCCCCCCCCCCCCCCCCCCCCCCTTCCCGTCATCGACACAATAAACATGATCCCGAGGCCGTGCTAGCGTGTGACAGCATAACGCCATTGACGAGAAAATCCCGCGGTGCCAGAATCTGATGCTAATTTTACCCGGTACTGCATAAATGAATTTCCGGCCTTCTTGTCATCCCGCCGCCAAAACTGATTTTGTCATCACCAAACATCTTTATAACAATGCTGGCATTTGTTTCTTTAAGGCATTGGGTGGTTGGGGTGGGGGGGGGTGGGGGAGGGATCTAGAAGATGACATAGAGTGGGAAAGCTAGTGTGGGATACATATAGAGAGGGTTACGCAGAGTGGGATACGCAGAGTGGGATATGTACAGTGAGATAACAAGATCGGAAAAAACTAGATTGGGATATGTACTGTGAGACACCTAGTGTGGGATGCCTAAAGTCGGAAATCTAGAGTGTTATAGCTAGAATGGAATATGTATAGTCGGATACCTAGAGTAGAATTCATAGATTGGAATACCTAGACTGGGATACCTAGACTGGGATACCTAGACTGGGATACGTAGACAGGGATACCTAGACTGGGATACATAGACTGTGATACCTATACTGGGATATCTATACTGGGATACCTAGACCGGGATACCTAGACCGGGATACCTAGACCGGAATACCTAGACCGGGATACCTGGACCGGGATACCTAGACCAGGATACCTAGACTGGGATGCAGATACACAGTACCCACAAAACACCTGGAACCAAGTACACAGTACTCACAACACACATGGAACCAAGTACTCAGTACTCACAACACACCTGTGAACCAAGCACACAGTACTCACAACACACCTGGAACCAAGTACACATTACTCACAACACACCTGTGAACCAAGTACACAGTACTCACAACACACCTGTGAACCAAGCACACAGTACTCATAACACACCTGGAACCAATCACACAGTACTCACAACACATCTGGAAACCAAGCACACAGTACCCACAAAACACCTGGAACCAACTACACAGTACTCACAACACACCTGGAACCAAGTACACAGTACTTATAACATACCTGGAAACAAAGCACACAGTACCCACAACACACCTGGAACCAAGTACACAGTACTCACAACACACATGGAACCAAGTACACATTACTCACAACACACCTGTGAACCAAGTACACAGTACTCACAACACACCTGTGAACCAAGCACACAGTACTCATAACACACCTGGAACCAATCACACAGTACTCACAACACATCTGGAAACCAAGCACACAGTACCCACAAAACACCTGGAACCAACTACACAGTACTCACAACACACCTGGAACCAAGTACACAGTACTTATAACATACCTGGAAACAAAGCACACAGTACCCACAACACACCTGGAACCAAGTACACAGTACTCACAACACACATGGAACCAAGTACTCAGTACTCACAACACACCTGTGAACCAAGCACACAGTACTCACAACACACCTGGAACCCAACTCACAGAACTTTCGTAGCCCCGTGGGAGCACATCGTACTGGCAAAGGCGATGGAATACAAGGTACTCACCTACTCGTGTGTTACTCCAACTGGATCGCGTTTTTTGTTGGTTTTTTTCTTTTTCTTTTCTCTGGTTGTTCTTGTTTCAGTCCTGTAGCAACCATTACTTCCTCATCTTGCCTGCTACCGCGAGTGAGCAGGGGAAGACAACGCAGTCTTTCTAAAACGAGCTGACTGATCTCTCCATTGTGTTGTATCCCCTTTCTACGGCGCACAGCAGAGCGGGGTTTTATCCCCTTAGTTCTCAGGCTGCGCGAGAGAATCTGTGCAACAGTTTAATTATTGGTGCGTGGCGCCAACTACTTGAAGAACTCAATATCCGAATATATAATAACTGATCACGCTCAAACCGATTGCAATTATAATAACAATAAAATAAAACGATTCTATCCAATTATTTAGGTAATAAGTGCTAAATCGCAATGAAAAAAAAATAATTTAATTATAATTAAAAAAAAAAAAATTTGGTATTATTATTTTAACAAATATAGTAATACAAATATATAAGTAAATTATAAATATTTATACGTTGAAAGGGCATATTCCCTCTCATTATAATCGCTCGTTTATTAGTATCGATATAGATTTATTTTTATTTCAATAGCACCCAGATAATGTTTAATCTCTTAAGAACAACAGAAGAGATTTTTTCCTGGCACAAGTGGGCACGTCAATGATAATGGGATTATCGGCTGATTGAGGCTCAACTGACTGATTGTGTACTAACTGATTATCGGCGGACTGCTAATCAACTGTCTACCAACTGACTGATTTTTAACTGACTGATTATCAACTGTCTACCAACTGACTGATTTTTAACTGACTGATTATCAACTGTTTACCAACTGACTGATTATGATCGATGCCGTGTCGGAATGTCGTGTGTGGCAAACGTGTTTACATTCAAAGTACCGGATTGAAGTACCGGATTGAAGTACCGGATTGAAGTACCGGATTGAAGTACCGGATTGAAGTACCGGATTGAAGTACCGGATTTAAGTACCGGATTGAAGTGACGGAATGAACTTCCGCAATGAAGTGCAACATTGATTTCCCCGTATTAAAAAAAAAACCCATGAATTGTGGTACGTGTGCAAACCGCAGATGTAGAAGATGGCTTTAAGTCAACCTCTGACCCCTGTCAGTCAAGTTTTCACGACTACTCTCATAACCGAAAGTATTGATTGAACATTTATTTTAAAATATTTAATTTTATCTTCTCCATCATTGAAATAATATCACTATTTAAAAAAAAAATGGGATTTCGGAAGAGGAGGGGGGGGGGGGATGATGTTGTGCTAAAAATACGTCAACAAGATTTTTGAAAAAAAAAACTAAATTTTAAAAAAACCGCCCCCCCCCCCCCCCCCCTTTTTTTTTCCCCGGACCCTCTCAAAAAACAACAATACCGGTAACAAATAACAAACAAACATAATTTTACACAATGTTAAAGCCCATATGTTATTCCTAACAACTGGTTAGGTCAACTTGCCACAACTAACTTCAGTTACCTTAATCTTTAATTACCTATATCTTCAGTTTACCCATAATCTTTCACCTTTTTTTCAAGCCATCTAGCTAGCTCATATAACCACAGGTCGACGTGATGAAACGAAATTGCGAAGTTAACCCTCCTCATCCCTTCCATCACTCCCCTCCTTCCTCCTTCACCAGCCTCCCCCTCCTTCACCAGCCTCCCCCTCCTTCACCAGCCTCCCCTCCTGCACCACCCTCCCCCTCCTTCACCAGCCTCCCCAAATTAAGACACATTTTCCCCCGTCAGAGACATGTCGTCTGTCTTAAGTCTGAAACAAATTCGCTGTTGCATCTATATGCCAACTCATTGATAGTGAATAGATATTTAAAAAGTTGGGGGGGGGGGAGGGGGGAATTATTGCTTTCTCTAACTCAAATCATGGAAGGAGAGCGTCGTCACAGACCGGCAAGTCACCAACACACACACACAGACCGGCAAGACACCCACACACACACACAGACCGGCAAGTCACCAACACACACACACAGACCGGCAAGTCACCAACACACACACACACAGACCGGCAAGTCACCAACACACACACACAGACCGGCAAGTCACCAACACACACACAGACCGGCAATTCACCAACACACTCACATACATTGCAATACTTCGCTCTTAGCTAAAAAAAAAAACCAAAAGGAAATGGATTGCTTTAAGTACGCGACTCCGTTTGTTTCTTCGCATCAGCAAACAGCGTGGATTGGTTGACATTAGCGACGGGGATGTTTCTACCGCGGGGTGGAGGGCATGGCACCACCACACTGCACCACACGGAACCTCGAAACAGATTTATCTTACAGCCGAATCAATCAAGCGACCAGCTAGCGTTTGTTACAGCGCACCCGGGTGCAGCCAGCCACGATGATTTAGAGCTCCGATCTGAGGCTCGTAAACTAACTTACAATAAGACTCGCTAACGTCTTGCGGAAGTGAGACGCTCTCCAATACCGGAGAAGCGAATTTGTATGTGTGTGTAGGTGTGTGTGTGTGTCTGTGGGGGATCTGCCGTCCTTTTTTGAATACACTACACATCACCAGTGATTGAACACCCCACACGTCACTAGTGATTGAACACATAAAAAAACACACACACACTTATATTTACATATTTAAAAAAAAAATATCTATGTGGTAGTATTATATAAAAGGAAGAACCAAGATCGGGAAAACCCGATGGCATAAAAATCAACAAAACAGTTCCTAGAAATATTAGTGAGCTAAAAATGCAAGCAACCTACACACACACAGAGAGAGAAACTCTTGACGTTTTCACAGAGAGTATCCTTTAAGAAACAGACCCCGAGAGCACGCGGGTAGCGCGAGGTTTCCTCACTCACGACTTGCCCGAGACTACAAGATGCTACCTAAGTTCACATATGCCATCAGTGCACTCATGGGAGGCTGCTGGCCTCACGAGGTACAAGCCAAGGTAAAAAGATGGAAACTTTTTTTTTTTTTTTTTTTTAATAACGGCGAGGGAGGGGTTTCAGTACAGTGTGTGTGTGTGCGCGTGTGTGTGTGTATGTGTGTGTTGTGGGGATGGGGTTGAAGGGGTTGCGGGCGCTCATGGAAGCCCCCCTTCCAGGCACTATCGCGTTGCCTTGACGCGCTGTTTGACTCTTAAAGAGTTCCAGTACGTAGGTACTGAGGAGAGGGTGAGAGAAAGAGCATCTTTTGTTTTAGATTAAATTCAAGGCTGGGGGTGGGGGTGGGGTGGGGGGAGGGAGTTTGTGTATTAGCAGCAAGAGTATCCTGCAATGAAGCCCATCTCATTCCCCCCTCTCCCCCCCCCCCCCCACCCCGGCCCTCCCCCCTCATCCCCCATCCCCCCCCCCCC
>CAXITT010000092.1:1332663-1342754 GCA_964033795.1 Lymnaea stagnalis | reverse complement strand
AAAAAAAAAAAAAAAAAAAAATAAAAAAAAAAAAAAAAAAAAAAAAAAAAAAAAAAAAAAAAAAAAAAAAAAAATTGATCTATTGAACTCTTTAAGCTATTTACATTATTCTTGCTATGACGAAATAATCATTAGAATTCATCGGTGACGTCATGTTTCAGAGTCAAAACAATATTTTTTCCCATGAGTTGGAGGGTGGGGTGGACTGTGGGGGTGGACAGGGGGGTGGACTGGGGGGTGGACTGTGGGGGTAGATGGTGGGGGTTGACTGTGCGGGTGGACTGGAGTAGGGGGCTAGGGGTGGACTGGGGTTGGGGCTGGAGGGTGGACTGGGCCGGGGGGTGGAGGGTGGACTGGGGTGGGGGGCTGGAATGAGCAGTTTTGGAAGTGGTGATTATCACTCGGGTTTAAATCAACATGAATTTGGATGTCTTTGTAAGAACCTAGAGTGATGAACAGACTGATGATGAACAGACTGATGTTGAACAGACTGATGTTGAACAGACTGCTGTTGAACAGACTGATGTTGAACAGACTGATCTCTGAATCAATCTAATAACCGCCCTGAATTCAGAAAACAATGTAGCATACGTCTTTTGCACTTGTTGACAGCGTCGTCAACTTTACTTGTATTGGACACCACTACCGAAAAAAAAAAAACCGTCAGTATACAATAATTTTAGAACCACTGCCTAAAGAATTCATGTGAGTCTGCAATGAGCTTTAACGAAAGACGTCACGGTGAAAAATGACGCTAGCGGTGGATTGGAAAGAAATCCTTTTCCCAGGCATCAGCAGACGTAACAGCTGACGACATCTCCCGCCATAGACCAGTACAGGGAAGTCACGAGGCAAACTCAGACTTCACCCTGTCTCCACCAACTCCTCCACGACGAGGCTTTGCCAAGGCGAGAGAGAGAGAGATTTTCAGTTAGCTAATTTTCAAAATTGGAAAGCATCGGGTTGTTGCAGTGGTGTTTTACACACACAAATCCCCCCCAAGCCCTCCCCCCCCCCCAAAAAAAAAAAAGTCGCCAGTATCTATATGGAGAATAAATTAATAACACGATTTGGTTCGTTGTCTCCATATGGAATAAACCAAATCCACAATTTTAACTAGCTGCCATATTTTTTTTTTCTTTTTGGTTTTTACTATTTTGTTCAAATTAATTCCTTTCCACTTTTCTTGACTTTGTTTCTGTCTGGTTTTTTTTCCGCCCACCCTTTTTTTTCCCCTCCTTTTTTTTTAATTAGGATATCTGTAAATATATATTATGTAAGTTTAATTTATACTTTTTTGATTGTCTTTTTGTTGTACTAATGGAAGCATGTGCCGAGACGTATACTTTTGTATTCTGTAAAATTATTATTAAAGCTTACCTTATTTAAATATATATATATATATATATATATATATATATAGAAGCCAGAATGATCAATTCATTGATCGTGGGCCCTTAAAATAAAGAAGAAGAAGAAATATATATATATAGATGAGTTCACTAGCGCGCAAAATATGATTCCCGATAACTACGCTAAATCATTTATATTTTTGTTAATAACACTACTTGGTTTGGTGCGTAATATTTTTCGATAAATGAAATCGTCTCAATTTAAGTATGCTATAAAAAAATATTCAGTTTAAAAGTGTTTGGGACATCAGACTATTTATTATAGCTCATGGGCGTGGGAAAAAAAAAGTGTGCAGTGACGTATAATTTTTTTTTTTTTTGGGGTGGGGGGGGGGGGGGGGGTGGTTAGCAAAAATTGCAATTCATAAATGTGCGATACTTGAGTTCATGTCTCGTCAAGTAACTTAAGTAGATGGGAAGTTCACGCATTGCCGTCGCCAATGTTTGGCGGGCTATAACTAGTATTGTTATATTGACCCAAATAGTTTTGGTGTCCAATCAATCAGTATCTGAGGGCCTCAAGCGAGTCGTTGGCGTCTTGCAGTTGGTCCACTTGGGTTTAAATAAGAAACTTAGAGATTAATGGATTTCAATTGATGACGTCATCAGTAAAACGTTTGTATCTGCAAGGGAGAGCAGTTTGAGACCGTTTCCGGTAGTTTGGCGGGGATAGACGCAAAACACTCGTTTTAAAAAGGGACGTTAGAAAATTCTACTCAAAATTAAGAAAAAGTCTCCTCCCACCCTCCCCCCCCCCCTCAACAGAGTGGCAAGATTTAAAAAAAACAACAACAAAGAAATTATTTTAGAGTCAATATTTAAGAGAAGTTACATTTCATTATGTATATTCTTCTCTGTTCATTCTGCCATCCTTCTCTGTTCATTCTGCCATTCTTATCTGTTCATTCTGCCATTCTTATCTGTGCATTCTGCCATCCTTCTCTGTTCATTCTGCCATCCTTCTCTGTTCATTCTTCCATCCTTCTCTGTTCATTTGCCATCCTTCTCTGTTCATTCTGCCATCCTTATCTGTTCATTCTGCCATCCTTCTCTGTTCATTCTGCCATCCTTCTCTGTTCATTCTGCCATTCTTTTCTGTTCATTCTGCCATTCTTCTCTGTTCATTCTGCCATTCTTCTCTGTTCATTCTGCCATCCTTCTCTGTTCATTCTGCCATTCTTCTCTGTTCATTCTGCCATCCTTCTCTGTTCATTCTGCCATCCTTCTCTGTTCATTCTGCCATTCTTCTCTGTTCATTCTGCCATCCTTCTCTGTTCATTCTGCCATCCTTCTCTGTTCATTCTGCCATTCTTCTCGCCATTCAAATACAAACTCCCATTATTCAACCAAAAACTCTGATTGGTCACTTCCTCCCAAGTCCCAACACTCTTGTATTATACAAGAAGTATTAACCAAATTTCTTGTCTCCTATTTGTGTTCACTTATTCATATCTGTGACAAGAGAATAAATGATTTGGTGTTTAAGAGACTTCATGCGTGTTTCAGTGTTCAATGATGTGCTGTTGAGAACTAGCGACATACGTCTTACATACGATACGATTGGCTGTCCTGAAAAAAAGAGTCCAACATTGCCGCGCATCACATACTATTTTCATATCCATGCCTAAGTTCGCCATTTAGGCAAAGTTTTCAATAACAAAATATCCACTATCTAGATCTAGTTTCTCCTCTACATCTAGTTTCTCATCTACATCCACTTTTTCAACTAGATCTAGTTTCTCATCTACATCTAGTTTCTTATCCTAGATCTAGTTTCTTATCTACATCCGAGTTTCTAGTCTAAATCTAGTTTCTCCCCTAGATCGAGTTTCTAATATAGGTCTAGTTTCTAAACCTTCTAGGTTTTAGGTGGTGGGGTAAAATCTTCACCCCACCCCCAACACTCCCCCCACCCAAATAAAAAAATCAGAATTTAAAATTAAAACATTATGTCCATTAATGATACATTTTATTTTCTATTAAAATATTTTTTTTTTAAAATCAGTATGACAACAATGAGGTGGGTGGGTCGATGGAGCGTGTATCAGACAGGGAATTTAGTAATTCTATTCAAGGACGATTTTCAAACAAAAATCAATAACAAATGTAATGTTTACAAAATGTATTTCATACAAATGTCTCCTCTCAACCACGGAGATTTCAATGAACTACGGGAATCCCCAGAGATTGCATGGAAAAACAGGAAAATGGTGGAACAAATATTTTGTGAAAGGAAGAAATTGATTGAATTAAAAAAACGACAAAATCATATTCTTGTTCAGATAGGTTGATGCTGAGGCAGACTTCAACCCTTGGCGTTGTGTTATGTTGAGATGAGCTGTGTAATGGACGCACGAGTGGTTTGTTGAAAAGGGAGTCTCCCATCAGTACATTGTCTCCCAGCAGTGTCTTTTCTCCAAGCAGGGCCTTGTCTCCCATCAGTACCTTGCCTCCCAGCAGTAACTTGTCTCCCAGCAGTACCTTGTCTCCCAGCAGGGCCTTGTCTCCCAGCAGTGTCTTTTCTCCCAGCAGGGCCTTGTCTCCCAGCAGTACCTTGCCTCCTAGCAGGTCCTTGTCTCCCAGCAGTGTCTTGTCTCCCAGCAGGGCCTGTCTCCCAGCAGTACCTTACCTCCATGCAGTACCTTGTCTCCCAGCAGTACCTTGTCTCCCAGCAGTACCTTGTCTCCCATCAGTATCTTGTCTCCCAGCAGTGTCTTGACTCCCAGCATTATCTTGTCTCTCAGCAGTACCTTGTCTCCCAGCATTACTTTGTCTACCAGCTGTGTCTTGTCTTCAAGCAATGCCTACCGAGCGGACAAAGAATATTGCCTTCCCCCTTTCCCGAAAAATGTTTGCATTTGACCGAAAATAACGCCCTCATGTATAAATAAAAAAGTTCCGCCCTGGGTGCCGCCCACTCCGCACCTCTCTTCCTAAGCCACCGACCCCGCGCAACTATTCGTGGATCACACCAATCGGTCGACATTTGATTACAGCAAGGGGAGGGTAACCCACGCGTTTAAAAGGAGCGTAACCCAAAGATTTCTAGCTATCGACCTCTTCATAATTGGCCAGAGACATAGAGCTGTGAAACCTGTCAGCAGCAAGAACATATGATCAGATCCAAGTCAAGCTCAGAGCTGAATGACGTTAGGGCACTTTTGCTCTTTATAAAATAAACCAAAGCGATGGAGACATTGTAGAGCGAAGAGAGCTCTTACCGTAGTCGAACTAATGAGACTCTTCTTTAATTACTGTAAAATTTATAAAATAATACTCGATAATAACATTTAACTTTTCATTCGCGTCTTAATTTATTAAGTCATTTTAATAATGTCTTGATTCAGGTCTTAATTTATTAAGTCATTTTAATAATGTCTTGATTCAGGCCTTAATTTATTAAGTCCTTTTAATAATGTCTTGATTCAGGCCTTAATTTATTAAGTCATTTTAATAATGTCTTGATTCAGGTCTTAATTTATTAAGTCATTTTAATAATGCCTTGATTCAGGTCTTAATTTATTAAGTCATTTTAATAATGTCTTGATTCAGGTCTTAATTTATTAAGTCATTTTAATAATGTCTTGATTCAGGTCTTAATTTACTAAGTCATTTTAATAATGTCTTCATTCAGGTCTTAATTTATTAAGCCATTTTAATAATGTCTTGATTCAGGTCTTAATTTATTAAGTCATTTTAATAATGTCTTGATTCAGGTCTTAATTTATTAAGTCATTTTAATAATGTCTTGATTCAGGTCTTAATTTATTAAGTCATTTTAATAATGTCTTGATTCAGGTCTTAATTTATTAAGTCATTTTAATAATGTCTTGATTCAGGTCTTAATTTATTAAGTCATTTTAATAATGTCTTGATTCAGGTCTTAATTTATTAAGTCATTTTAATAATGTCTTGATTCAGGTCTTAATTTATTCAGTCATTTTAATAATGTTGACCCGTTGGGAAAAAATATCTAAAAGAATTTAGCCCCGCCTTAAATGATCTGACAGCAAAAAATGGAATTGATTGTCGACCATTCCCAGAACATTTGTTTTGTCATCTTACTAATTTTTAGAGGAAACCGATGCATTACTAGATTTAAATTTGTTATGTAATCAGCCAATTGAAGGGCTCGGAACTGATGATGAATGCATATCAGCAATAGAAGTTCACATCAATGAAGGTAGTATACAAATGAAGTTGATGGAAAATAAATGCACATCACCTAGGAATACACTTCACCCACGAATGTGCATCAACCGTGAATGCTCATTACCCACGAATGCACATCACGCATGAATGCAATCAACCATGAATGTACATGACACATGAATGCTATCACCCATGAATGCACATCGCCCATAAATGCACATCACCCGTGAATGCACATAACACATGTTAGATAGCGTCTTTAAAACACTATACAATACGCAAGAAAATTTTCACTCAACTCTCTCATGCGCATCCTTCTGACGTCACCCCTTTCAGCTCAAATCCTCCTGTTAACCCTACAACCATTCTCTTAGTTCCTTGCCCCCACCGCCCTTACCCCTACCCCACCCCACCACCTGATCCCAAACGGGAGAAGGTGGGACAAAAAAAAAAGATCTAGTTGCTGGCAAAAAATGTAGGCAATATAATGAAGAGGCGAGGTGAGTGTTATGAAGCTAACACGACTTCCATGTCTGGTTCTTCCAGCAGACGGAAGGACGCATCGGCCCACAATCATAATGGTGAGCCAGACGGGGGGAATTAACTCAAACGATACACCGGACTTGGGTTTTCCCGTTTAAAAAAAATAACAACAACAACATACTCCACAAAAACACAAGACCCCTACACCCACCTCCAAAATATCATCTTAGAATTCTCGACCGGAAATAAACTTCCCAGCGTTTCTTTATAAATTTTTTTATGATATTTAAAAATTAGTTATTTTTTTATAAAATGTTAAAAACCAGATTTTTGAAGGTTCGCTGTAGGGTTGAAAAAAAAAAGGCAGTTTTACGTCGTGATGACGTCAGGAGTAGAGTGTGGGTCTAGAGATTTTGTTGTCTGCATTGTTTGGCTTTCCCGTCACAGTTCTTTTCCACCCTCACAACGTTATGTTGGTGTGTTTGCGTGTGTTTGCGTGTTTGCATGCGTTTGTGTTAACATGTTTTGTGTTTTAAGTGAGTAACAAATGAAAAAAAAACAAAAAACAATGGAACTTACAAACTAAATTAAGAGATTAAAAAGGATGTAATCCGGAAATTCGATCAATTTTCCGTCGACGACATTTCTTTCGATCAAATTTCCCGTAACCCAAAAAAGTTAGTGGGAATCAGAAACGTTCGATTATCTAGGGTTCGTTGAGCTAGATTATCTAGCTATCGCAGAGTTAGATTATCACGGGATCGTAGAGCAAGATTATCTAGGAATCGTAGAGTTCGATTATCTAGGGATCGTAGAGTTACATTATCTAGGAATCGTAGAGTTCGACTATCTAGGGATCATAGATTTAGATTATGTAGGGATCGTAGTGTTACATTATCTAGGCATCGTAGAGTAAGATTATATAGGGATCTTAGAGTTAGATTATCTAGGGATCGTAGAGTTATTTTTTTTCTAGGCATCGTAGATTTAGATTATCTAGATATCGTAGTGTTAGATTATCTATGGATCTTAGACTTCGATTATCTAGGGATCGTAGATTTAGATTATTTTGGGATCTTAGAGTTATACTTTCTAGGGATCGTAGAAGATTAAGTCTACGGGCCGATACCGTCAGCATTAAGTCAACTCTAGTTGTCACAAGCATCGGAGGATAAAAACCACATTGCAAAGTATCGAGTACTTCATTGATCTAGCATGATCGAATACAACAAAGAGCGATTACAGTAGTGAAATAAACAAGCAACAAGACATTTTGATGGGTATTAAAAAATGTTTGCATTCTAGGCCTCTTAAGAAGTAAACAATGACATAAAAACTGTATGCCAAATAAATTTGCGATTTGTTTTTTGTTGTTGTTGACGTGTAACATGTTTCTTGCATAGCTATGTTTTCATTTATGTCATGAGAGTTTGTTCTTGAGAAGATGGAAGATGAGCTTTATGTTAATGTTCAAACAAAAGATTTAACGAGACAGTTCAAATGTCAGTGGTTTTTGTTTTTGTTATTGTTGGTGTTGTTGTCGTATCCCCGCCATTGACAGTGTCGTTCACGTCTGTTGGCGAGGTGTGGCTGGAGTCTTTCATTGACAGTGTCGGTCACGTCTGTTGGCGAGGTGTGACTGGAGTCTTTCATTGACAGTGTCGGTCACGTCTGTTGGCGAGGTGTGACTGGAGTCTTTCATTGACAGTGTTGGTCACGTCTGTTGGCGAGGTGTGACTGGAGTCTTTCATTGACAGTGTCGTTCACGTCTGTTGGCGAGGTGTGGCTGGAGTCTTTCATTGACAGTGTTGGTCACGTCTGTTGGCGAGGTGTGACTGGAGTCTTTCATTGACAGTGTTGGTCACGTCTGTTGGCGAGGTGTGACTGGAGTCTTTCATTGACAGTGTCGGTCACGTCTGTTGGCGAGGTGTGACTGGAGTCTTTCAGAGTTATGTTTGGAGGGATCCTTCACTGTTTTTTTTGTTTTTTTTTGTTTAAACTTGCAACTTTGTGGAGAACAAGAGAAACTCTTACGTTTGAGTAGTTCTCAAACGTCTCATAAGTCTTATTAAAAAAATTTAATAATGATAACTCTGAAATGGTAGCGGCATTGTCTATTTGTAGTAGTATATGGAATGTATAGCGAAAGATTACAAAGATATCCTCAATGCGTTTGTTAACATATTAAACCAATCTCATATGTCACACAGGTGATCACAATCCTCTGTATGTCTTGGCTCTTGCCAAATTCATTGTCTGAGGCTCATCAGAAAATTGTGTAATCGGTTTTTTTTTAAAATGATGTAATTGAAGTTGTTTCCCCGTATCATACCTAAATCACTTTCGTAAGACTTCTAGCCGCCCCCCCCCCCACACCCTATCACCTGGAGCCAAAAACATAATCTACACCTTGCAATTTCCCCAAAGTAATTTCCCCCGGGCTCATCTACTCGTGCTAGATGTAGAAAGAAGATTTCGGATATCTCGACAATACTCGTGTGTCGTTACACGTGGGAGATGTAGTGGGAAGATACATGGATGTACGATGTACACTTACACTTACATATACAGGGCATCACGTGACACACATTCCAGTCAGCGGCGGATTCATTGGTCTGGAGAAGTGGAGGGGAGTGTCTGTAAAGGGGGGGGGGTGGGGGTGGGAGGACAGTCTTGTCTACTGCTTACTTCTCCCGCCTTGAGTAGCAGTTATTTTTTTTAGAAGAAGAAACTAAACAGTAGATGATATTATCTGAATAACTGACACCCACNAGAAGATTTCGGATATCTCGACAATACTCGTGTGTCGTTACACGTGGGAGATGTAGTGGGAAGATACATGGATGTACGATGTACACTTACACTTACATATACAGGGCATCACGTGACACACATTCCAGTCAGCGGCGGATTCATTGGTCTGGAGAAGTGGAGGGGAGTGTCTGTAAAGGGGGGGGGTGGGGGTGGGAGGACAGTCTTGTCTACTGCTTACTTCTCCCGCCTTGAGTAGCAGTTATTTTTTTTAGAAGAAGAAAATAAACAGTAGATGATATTATCTGAATAACTGCCACCCACTTATGATGATATTATCTGAATAGATGCGACCCACTTATGATGATATTATCTGAATCACTGCAACCCACTTATGGTGGTATTATCTGAATAGCTGCGACCCACTTATGATGATATTATCTGAATAGATGCGACCCACTTATGAAGGTATTATCTGAATAGCTGCGACCCACTTATGGTGGTATTATCTGAATAGCTGCGACCCACTTATGAGTGTATTATCTGAATCACTGCAACCCCCTTATGGTGGTATTATCTGAATCACTCCGACCCACTTATGTTGGTATTATCTGAATAGCTGCGACCCACTTATGGTGGTATCTGAAAGGTGCGACCCACTTATGATAATATTATGTGAATCGCTGCGACCCACATATGATGCTATTATCTGAATCTCTGCGACCCACTTTTGAATGATGTAGCTGCGACCCACTTTTACTCCATGTGATGGGGGTTGAGAGAAAGTAGAACACCATGGTGTTGTCAACAGAATGTTCACTGTGTTACATGGGAAACAAGATGGTCACGTGCGTGTCTGGGAGCATTGATGAGCTTAGGTCAACAACATGAAGGTCAAGGAATCATCGCCGTCGGACGATGGTCACGGTGGAATCTGACGGCAGACATGTGACTACGTTGAGTGACCGGACGACAAAGGTCAGTTTCCGGCTCTACGTTTTGTTTTTTCGCCATCTTTGTGACACGCTGTTCGCCATCTTTGTGACACGCTGTTCGCCATCTTTGTGACACGCTGTTCGCCATTTTTGTGACACGCTGTTCGCCATCTTTGTGACACGCTGTTCGCCATCTTTGTGACACGCTGTTCGCCATCTTTGTGACACGTTGTTCGCCATCTTTGTGACACGCTGTTCGCCATCTTTGTGACACGTTGTTCGCCATCTTTGTGACACGCTGTTCGCCATCTTTGTGACACGTTGTTCGCCATCTTTGTGACACGCTGTTCGCCATCTT
>CAXITT010000092.1:1315106-1326361 GCA_964033795.1 Lymnaea stagnalis | reverse complement strand
GAGAGAAAGAAGGGGGGGGGGGGGATGATAAACAAATAGTTATACGCTAGGCCAATTTACTTTTCTCTAAGAAAACGAAATCCCTTTTTTTTTGAAAGCGCACCTCCGCCCTCCGTGTCACATCCAGGCACGCGAGAGGTGAGCTCGCACTCAACGAATCCCTGAAGCCGAATGGTGAGCGCCAATATGAGGTACTACTCGCCCAGCAACACGCCGTGAAATTTGATCCTGATGGCTAAATTCTCGTTAGACACCGGTTGGATGTAACACGCGCGTGATGTATGTCTGCACCGGTGCCTCGGTTTAACTTAAGCCTGGGCGGCGTTACAAGGGAACATGACGTCTGCTAATCTAACGGGGTGTTTCACGCTGAGATGATCTCTGCAACTTGTCAACGGCGGCGTCGGGGGTTGGGTTTGGGAGAATCTTTGTACCCCATATTCTCTTTTATGATATTTTCAATGGATTTAACACGGGGCTATAGGGAAGCGATTCATTTATCAGGGGCGTTGACATGAGGTGGGCGTAAGAAGATAAGTCGGTACAGTGCTATAAGGAATTGTGAGGTAATAAGAGATACGGACTCAATAATTGCGGATACGGAGATACATTTAGGAAAAGCGAGTGTGGGAACCGAATTTGATATTTAAAGTACGCCTTTGTACCGGTTCTTAAAATATAAATCTAAAGTTAAAAAAAAATAAAAAAATTAGAAAAATAGAAATTAGAAATAGCACCCATAAGGATTTTTCCTAAATGTTCCCCTAAACAAGGGGCGATACTCCGATTCATTTTTTTGTCAAGGGAGGCGATTTAGATTTATTCATTAATCTGGGTTGTGGGGGGGGGGGGGGGGGGGTTTGAGTTTTTTCGATACTCCGATTCATTTTTTTGTCAAGGGAGGCGATTTAGATTTATTCATTAATCTGGGTTGTGGGGGGGGGGGTGGGGCATTCAGTTTTTATCGTGTATGTACGTGTCAAATTCCATTTAAACTCAGATAAACTTTTTAAACATCTCTAACAAACTAAAATGTGGTCACTTGGTCATTTGGTCAGTTGTGTCAGTTGGTCACTTGTGTCAGTTGTGTCAGTTGGTCACTGGTGTCAGTTGTGTCAGTTAATCTATTGTGTAAGTTGGTCAGTTGTGTCAGTTGGTCAGTTGTGTCAGTTGTTCAGTTGGTCACTGGTGTCAGTTGTGTCAGTTAATCTGTTGTGTAAGTTGGTCAGTTGTGTCAGTTGGTCAGTTGTGTCAGTTGTTCAGTTGGTCACTGGTGTCAGTTGTGTCAGTTAATCTGTTGTGTAAGTTGGTCAGTTGTGTCAGTTGGTCAGTTGTGTCGGTCGGGTGTGTCAGTTTGTCGTTGGTGTCAGTTTGTCAGTTGGTCACTTGAGTCAGTTGTGTCCGTTAATCTGTTGTGTCAGTTGGTCACGTCTGTCACTTGGTCAGTTGTGTCACTTAATAAGTTGTGTCCTTTAATAAATATGATTTCAGTTATGTCATGCTAACGACATCGACGCCTGTGTGTCCTAGTGTCCCTGTTATGTAGGATTTCCCCGTGCCGTGCCCTTTGTTTGACCCCACATTAGATTCCTAGCAGACGCTAACGTTTGTTGTGGGCGTGGTTTAATATCTTTCTTCTATCGTGTTTACTGCCGACTACCAATTAAACATGGTTAGTCTGTCTCCTGGTATCTTGTCGAACGTTCTCGATTTGCCGAGAAACATAAACAATGTCTGAGTAGTTTCTGGAAGGCCGTGCTTACGCTGCATATATAACGGGATTGGCAGGGACAGAGGTTCACGGAGATTGAGAGAGAGAGATATTCAGATGGATATTTTTAACTTCACGAGACGTGTATTATTCTTTGTGTACTCATATGTGTTTATTCGCATTGATCATTCTTCATTATTAATTGGCACATTGTATTAATTGTGTACCGGTACAAGATTTTCCCATACTCTGTAAGTTGATGATTTGTAATTATATTTCTTTTGTTTTGTTATTGTATTATTACTAAATTAAATCTTACAAATTATAATAGGTACTGTTTTGGGTGTCGTACTTTTGTTATTTTATTTCTCTATGGTATCGTCCTTTGTTGGGCACTGTTTGAACGAGCCATAAATTTAAAATAGGAGATTAATTTCTCACTATAGAACCCAGTGCATAAAAGTCCCGAACATCGACTTTGTTCATGAATGATGGTTAGGACCTATTCTTGTGTTAGCTCTTTATACGTTGTAAAAAACATAACAAGTATACTCATTAAAACATTCCTCGGTCAACATTTGGTAAATGGGGTACGCATTTTGGTAATCACTCTCCCTCATTACTCAGACAACACACCGGTCATTGCCACCCTCCCTCATTATTCAGACAACTCACCGGTCAGTGCCACCCTCTCTCATTATGCGGACTGACACCGGTCAGTAACAGTATAAAAGATATCTAAAAGTGAACTTGAAAGTGATGTTAGCCCTGTATATAATGCACCTGTACCTGGAACAGCTGCCCCACTCTCTCTATCTCTCCCTCCCTCCGTTCTCTCTCTTTCTTTCTCTCTCTCACTCTCTCTCTCTCACCCTCTCTTACTCTCCGTCTCACACAAGCGCCATCGGTCAAGCAGTATTTTCCATTTAGTCAATATCATTAGCAGGACAAACAAGCCCCTTGACTAATGGGTCCTAATGGCCGAGTAGAAACAATGTTTTTGTTAGCGGCGACATCGGTGGACCTCGTACTCCTGCGGCATTTTGTTTCAATCAGGGGCGAAGACCTCGGGGAGAGGGGGGGGGCGGGGGACGTTGCTCGTGCAGACGAGGTGCTAATGACAGCCATCTCATTAGGTGGCATTCAGACCGACTTCTTGTGATGTACACCAGCGTTGGATGGGTCACAGCGGTTCTCGGTACAGGTTAGGTAATAGCTGGTAATGGCGCTTATGTAATATAGAGACATTGGGACACGCTGTTCTTGTAACATCTGGACATTGGGAGAGGCTAATTTTGTAACATCTGGCCATTGGGAGAGGCTAATTTTGTAACATCTGGACATTGAGAGAGGCTAATTTTGTAACATCTGGACATTGGGAGAGGCTAATTTTGTAACATCTGGACATTGGGACATGCTACAGAGTAAAATAAACATCTATTGCAAACTTTAATATCTTTGCATATATTTGTGTGTGGGGCTTTAACACTGGGGTTAAGTTCACGTCTGCTTTCCAACACATACACAAATTAAAAAAAAAAAAAAAACTAACAAAAAACTAACAGTATTTTGAACATTGACACATAAATATTTATGTCACAGAACCAACCAACTTGACACAATGGCATACGCCCTGATTCGTCGCCCTCCCCCCCTCCCTCATGAGTACATCATGGTTCGAATTTATAATATTTTATTTCACAACTCAGGACAAACAACTCACCCACTTGTATACGCCGCTGCCATGACAGCTCGGGACACCCAACTCATCCACTTGTATACGCCGCTGTCATCACAACTCTGGACACCCAACTCACCTACATACATACGCCGCTGCCATTATACCTTGGGACACGCAACTCACTCACCCACTTGCATACGCCGCTGCCAATTCTACTCATATTCGCCCCATCTACGCCAATAAATTGCTACGCCACCGCAGCCATCTCCCCACGGTTTTGTTCGGAAATTCCAGAGAAATGAAAACAAACGAGTTATCCACCTTGGATCTGACACGGTCTCCGGGAGCTGAGAGGCGCAGCGCAAGTATCTCGACGCGGCACTCATGCCTCACTCCGTCTGTCATCTTGTCGTTTCTAGGGCAGTGGTTTCCGAACTAGCGGTTAAACTACCCTCCAATCTCACCAAATCAAGATTCAAGATGAAATTCGTTTTTTCCCCTTTAAAATAATGTAGGTCATATATTGGCATACTTAAATATCATCTGGTCATTGTGCCATTTCTAGCCATGTTTTTAAACCCAATTCCAAATGTTACCGCGACTCGACAGTTTGGGAACCGCTGAATTGAGGGTTAAGAAATTCCAAAGCAATTGTGTTAATTACTGTTTTTCATCACAGCTTTAGTAGCCAAGATCGTGTGTGTCTGCCAGCGTCACAGCTTTAGTATCCAAGATCTTGTGTGTCTGCCAGCATTACAGCTTTAGTATCCAAGGTCTTGTGTGTCTGCCAGCATTACAGCTTTAGTATCCAATGTATTGTGTGTCTGCCAGCATTACAGCTTTAGTAGCCAAGGTCTTGTGTGTCTGCCAGCATTACAACTTTAGTAGCCAAGGTCTTGTGTGTCTGCCAGCATTACAACTTTAGTATCCAAGGTCTTGTGTGTCTGCCAGCATTACAACTTTAGTATCCAAGGTCGTGTGTGTCTGCCAGCATCACTACTGAAGGATTTCTTCACTGTTACCATTCGGTACTAGTTCTACGTCGCTAACATATTGTTTTCGTGTCACTCAAAAGAGCAAGAGATAAGAGTAAGGAATAAGAGATAAGATAAAGCAAGAAGAGAAAAGAGGAAAGAATAAGATATGAAGGAAAATAATCAGATATGAGAGAAAAAGAATAAAAAGTGAGAGAAAAGAATAATATGTGAAAGAAAAGCATAAGATATGAGATAATAGAATATGATTTGGGAGAAAAGAATAAGATGTGAGAGAAAAGAATAAGATGTGAGAGAAATGAATAAGTTGTGAGAGAAAAGAAAAAGATGTGAGAGAAAAGAATAAGATGTGAGAGAAAAGAATAAGATGTGAGAGAAAAGAATAAGATGTGAGAGAAATGAATCAGATGTGAGAGAAAAGAATAAGATGTGAGAGAAAAGAATAAGATGTGCGAGAAAAGAGTAAGATGTGAGAGAAAAGAATAATAGGATGTGAGAGAAAAGAATAAGATGTGAGAGAAAAGAATAAGATGTGAGAGAAAAGAATAAGATGTGAGAGAAAAGAATAAGATGTGAGAGAAAACAAAAAGATGTGAGAGAAAAGAATAAGATGTGAGAGAAAAAAAATAAGATGTGAGAGAAAAGAAGAAGATGTGGATGAACAGAATAAGATGTGAGAGAAAAGATTAAGATGTGAGAGAAAAAAATATGATGTGAGAGAAAAGAATACGATGTGAGAGAAAAGAATAAGATGTGTGAGACAAAAAATAAGATGTGAGAGAAAAGAAGAAGATGTGGATGACAAGAATAAGATGTGAGAGAAAAGATTAAGATGTGAGAGAAAAGAATAAGATGTGAGAGAAAAGAATATGATGTGAGAGAAAAAAATAAGATGTGGAAGAAAAGAATAAGATGTGAGAGAAAAGAATAAGATGTGAGAGAAAATAATAAGATGTGAGAGAAAAGAATACGATGTGAGAGAAAAGAATAAGATGTGTGAGACAAAAAATAAGATGTGAGAGAAAAGAAGAAGATGTGGATGACAAGAATAAGATGTGAGAGAAAAGATTAAGATGTGAGAGAAAAGAATAAGATGTGAGAGAAAAGAATATGATGTGAGAGAAAAGAATAAGATGTCGAAGAAAAGAATAAGATGTGAGAGAAAAGAATAAGATGTGAGAGAAAATAATAAGATGTGAGAGAAAAGAATACGATGTGGAAGAAAAGAATAAGATGTGGAAGAAAAGAATAAGATTTCAGAGACTCAACTAACCCAAACATACGCCATGGAGCCCCCATGGCGTCGTTACCTTGGGCGCCAAAAAGCTGACAGATAGTTCCACCACCCTTAAACGTGTCATATGAGTTTGCCACATAAACTATTGTGAGTAAGAAGCGCGGTGATAGGTCGTTACACGCCCGTCAAGCTTCCTCAAACGGTGCGTGGTGCAGCTAGGACAAGGTCCTGGTGGGACAACGGTGCGTGGTGCAGCTAGGACAAGGTCCTGTCGGGACAACGGTGCGTGGTGCAGCTAGGACAAGGTCCTGGCGGGACAACGGTGCGTGGTGCAGCTAGGACAAGGTCCTGGCGGGACAACGGTGCGTGGTGCAGCTAGGACAAGGTCCTGGCGGGACAAGGCTTCATGGAATACCAACGAGCTTCGTGTACAGGCAATACAAGATGGCAGCTTAGCAAACCGTAGAGCTTCACGTGCATCGCGTGATTGTTTTGCCTAATGTTGGAACATCCAGTGCTTGAGCTTAGGTGCGAGGTTTGATAGCTTGAATAGAGCATATGGTCTTCATGTTGTAGGTATCGCACTTTTATGCAATAGGCTATGTTCCCTTTAAGCTCCGTGGCTGCGCTGCCGTGCATCGATCTCACAGACGTCGCGCAGCAGTTTTGAGTACCACGCAGCTAATTTCCACTTAAGTGTGTGTTTGTGTTTGAAGACTGTAAAATGTTGCACACAAATTTGATGCTGTACAAATTTTCACACAACTTTATGCTTTTGCACACGAACCAACAAACCTTAGAGGGAACATTGGTTGTAGGTATCGTTTATGTTTAGGTATCGTTCTTTTTTTTTTTTTCAAGTTTGGGATCCCGAGTATTTCACTTGTATTTAGAGCTGTGAGCAAATGATATGACGCTTAACATAAAAGACTGCTAGTGTCACGTAAGTATCTGAGAGGACACGGAGTCGAATACGTCATTTGATGGACGTTTCCGTTTACAATATTGTACAATGCCTGTCTGGCGTCATGAGCTGAGGTCGGAATGGTTTAACAGAAGTTGTGATTCGAGTCACAGGGAGTCGGATCCGTGAATCATAAGCCGTTTTATGCGACTCCTCAACCCCGAATGTGTAGGATATAAAATACGGTTGTAAGAAATCTGTAGTATAGAACAAAGCTTTTGCAAGTTCTAGCTGATCTGAGACAGCTTCAGCGAAAAGAAACATCAACCGTTTTAGGAAGCCTAGAAATACCTACGTTTGATTTCGACCACAAGCAGTGGTTCTTTCAGAAATTTTCCACCGGGGGTGCATTTCAGTTTGTTTGTTTTTTGTTTTTGTTTTTTTTTTTGGGGGGGGGGGGAAGAGGAGGTGAGAGGGTTTTTTTAACAGTTTTTTGGGGGGGGGGGCAGTGCCGGCAGTGCCAGCAGTTCCAGTTGATTTATTGTTGGACATATTTTTGCTCCGGGGGGCATTTGGCTTTCCCCGGAAGGGGGCTGCCCCCCCTCCCCACGAGATATAGCTGAAAGAAACTCTGACACCCACCCCCGATCTGGTCGCTGCTGGAACAAAATGGGAAATTCTATTGTAATCTGGAATTTAGAAAGTGATGTTTGTGTGATGACAGAAGCCACGAGTTATGCGACATGTGACAAGCGATGAGAAAAGAATCCAAAATTGCAGAGGTTCTCAAATGGACATGGTTTTAACACGACAACAGCAATAATTGCCGTCCATCAACACAAGAAACCGCGCCAAGCATCGGCCGTCGACTGGTCAATAGTCACCAGAGGATTTCGTCTTTAAATGCCGAGTGCTGGGCCATACAAACAGAAATAGGCTGTCCATACTGGTAGCAATGTCCCGGTGTATGTTGGTAGAAATATGCCTGTCAATACTAGTAGCAATGTCCTGGTCCTTGGTCTCCTTGATGGTAGCAATATCCTAGTTTATTCTGGTCGAGATATGGGATGGCGAAAAGACTAAGGTTTAATAATGTTATATTAACAATTTAAGAGAGAGAGATGGGGGAGAGAGAGAGGAAGAGAGAGAGAGGGAGGGAGAGAGAGAGGGAAAGAGAGAAATGATGAGAGGAGTACTCAGAGAGAGACCGGGTTTGAGAAAAAAGAATAGAAGGAGAGTGAGAGAATTCAATTTGGTCAGAACCTCCCCTCACCCCAGTACCATAATCGACCACCACATATGGACCAACAACTCATCCAATATTTACATCACCACTTTACGAAGTGCCCGGTCTCCTGTTAACATTTTTATTTCTATCGGCAATTTCCTAAAATTAGAACCATTAATTTCAGAGAGATAACAATTTTATTGGCTTCAGGAAAATCAAAAGTTTTATTACTGGGGGAGGTGGCGGTGGTGGGAGGGGGGCACGGGCGCTACAGATTTCTACCACTTTCTAACTATCTCTCACTCGCCCTCTTGACCACTCTCTCTTACTCTCTCTTACTCTCTCTTACTCTCTCTTACTCTCTCTTACTCTCTCTTACTCTCTCTTACTCTCTCTCTTAATCTCTTTTACGCTCTCTTACTCTCTCTTTCCCTCCTGTTTCCTTGATGCTGTGAGTTTTTAGATTACTAGCACACAACAAATTACCCTTTCCCGTCCGCCAACAATTCGGGTGTTTCACCACTTGTCGGTGTTTAATATAAATACGTCATGGGGATGCAGTCTGTTGATATCATAGACATAAACAAAACTAATTACTAATATATTATTATGTAAACAAACAAAAAACTAACATATTCTGCATCTAAACAAACAAAAAACTAATTTATTCTGTATCTGTAACATATAGAGTATGTAAACAAACAAAAACCTCATATATATTATGTATCTAAACAAGCAAAAAAACTGATCTATTCTGTGTCTAGGTAAACCCAAAGGGGCATAAAACGACATCTATTATTCAGACGCAAAAGCTGGGTTCCACAGACTCCGGCAATACCTTGCAGGTAAAAATCTCCAAGCGATCAGACTGGAGTATTCGGTTCCCCTGTAATGTCGAACATAAGTCTGTGTTGCAAGTATTCTCAATACTGTAGCTATCCACAGCTCGGGTTCAAAGTGCGCATGTGCCAAAACTTAACCCCGAGGGCCACGGAGCTGTGAGGTGAGGGGGTATGGGGGAGTGGACTCAGCTATTCCACTTGATGACCTTTCGGGACGAGTGACGTGACAAGCAACTGTCTGCAATTATTCCAGATTTCCCCGCCAGGTAAAAAGCAAACAAACAAACAAACAGTGTAATCAAGAAAATCCCTCAAACAAATTGAAGTCAGCGTGACGTGGTCCAGGTGCAACCACTCCAGACAAAAAAGAGGGAACAAAAACAACCTCAAACTGAAAGGGGGACACAACACCGCCCCCCAACCCGCCTTCACACGGGAGCTAAAGAGGGGGGGGGGGAACGCTGTAAACATACAGGAGACATGCTTCAGATCAACTCCAAAAGAGTTATTTACAAAAATAAAAAAGTGAAGTGGAAATGGATCAGCGCCATGGATGGAATTCATATGATGACGTCAGTATTTGAAAGGGGAACCTGATGTACGGTGTCCGGTTGATTAAATGGGACCTGAGGTACCGTGTCCGGTTGATTAAATGGGACCTGAGGTACCGTGTCAGGTTGATTAAATGGGACCTGAGGTACAGTGTTCGGTTGATTAAATGGGACCTGAGGTACCGTGTCCAGTTGATTAAATGGGACCGGAGGTACCGTGTCCGGTTGATTAAATGGGACCTGAGGTACAGTGTCCGGTTGATTAAATGGGACCTGAGGTACGGTGTCTGGTTGATTAAATGGGACCTGAGGTACCGTGTCCGATTGATTAAATGGGACCTGAGGTACAGTGTCCGGTTGATTAAATGGGACCGGAGGTACAGTGTCCGGTTGATTAAATGGGACCGGAGGTACCGTGTCCGGTTGATTAAATGGGACCTGAGGTACAGTGTCCGGTTGATTAAATGGGACCGGAGGTACAGTATCCGGTTGATGACGCTAGATTTTAAATGGGACCGGAGGTACAGTGTCCGGTTGATGACGTCAGTATTTGCAAGGGGACATGACGTACCAGGTCAAAATTAGTACCGTCATTGAAGTTACTTTTGAAAGAAATATTTTCTTGTTTTTGAGACTTTCTCGTTTTATGTCGCCTACAATTCTTTTGTGTGTGTGTGTGTGTGGAATATCTACCCGAAATATCCAAGGGTGATAGTGTGTCCGATGTTATCCATTAGTTGTAGTGTGTCCGATGTTATCCATTAGTTATAGTGTGTCCGATGTTATCCATTAGTTATAGTGTGTCCGATCTTATCCATTAGTTATAGTGTGTCCGATGTTATCCATTAGTTATAGTGTGTCCGATGTTATCCATTACTTATAGTGTGTCCGATGTTATCCATTAGTTATAGTGTGTCCGATGTTATCCATGAGTTATAGTGTGTCCGATGTTATCCATTAGTTATAGTGTGTCCGATGTTATCCATGAGTTATAGTGTGACCGATGTTATCCATTAGTTATAATGTGTCCGATGAACTTCCGTTAGGGAAATAGCTCACGTTTAAAAAAAAAAAAAATGAAACACATATAAACAAGCGCTCCTGTACACACAAACACACATACACACAAACACACATACACACAGACACACAAACACACATACACGAATTCATTATGCCGCCATCGTTCGTATGATTATCAAATTGAAATGCAAGCGAGTCATATGCAAAACTTTGTAGTCATATGCCAAACTGTTACTGGTAGTCATAGACCTGAACTAGACCAGTTGTCTTTATGTATTATTTTATTCCACGTCATTTGGTAGGTTTAAATATTTGAACTGGCCGATATTGACCGTAAAACCTGTAATTTAACGATTTTTCTTGTTGTCATTGCTCTTCATAAAAGATATGTCGTCTGAATATGTATCTACCTGCGCATACCGCAAGCCTCGTCTACCGTGTGGTCCCGACGAGAGACGGCCTCGTCTTTGTTTACGTACCTCAAGAGCAGAAAGTAAAGGACACACAGAACTCAAGCTAAAACATCAAGTATTTGGGGGAGAAAATCTTTTGTTGAACAAAGAATTGGGAAAGGTGTGTGTGTGGAAAAAAGGGGGGGGGAGGGGGGTACGTATCGAGTGTTTTGCTTTCAGATAGTTAACACAACACACGCCACCACGCCCGCACCAAAGAAGAAGCTGGATATAAATACGAAATGAGTGCATCGGGGGTGGAGACTATAAGGTTTAAGTCAAACGGCTTGGCGGAGCTCTTCAGTTTGCCATTTGGACTTGGAGAGTATCAGAGGAATTGTTGCCCAGTGCACCAGTTTGGTTTATCCTTCTAGCCTAGTAGATGGTCATGCTTCGAGGCAATTTGTGTGCAATAGAAGGGTGTGTGCAGTAAGGGGGGTGGGTCTGTGCAATAAGGGGGGTCTGTGCAGTAGGGGGGGTCTGTGCAGTAGGGGGTGTTTGTGCAGTAGGGAGGTCTTGGCTGTGGATCTAGGAAGAGTAAGGGGAGTTACCTTGTGAATATGGCGTAACTGTAGTGATGCTATAGGCAATTGCAAGTCTAATTCGTATGGGGGGGGGGGCGCGGCGCGGG
>CAXITT010000092.1:1281245-1313467 GCA_964033795.1 Lymnaea stagnalis | reverse complement strand
CGCGCAGCTTAAAGGGAACGTTTTGAGGGAGGGTGGTATTTTTTATTATTTTAAATTTAAATTTAATTTTTATTTATTTAAAAAATGAAAGTTTGAGTGTGTGGTTGTTTTTGTTTTGGGGGGGGGGGGAGGGGTCGGGGGGTCTCTTAAAGCTATGAGATCTAGGTACCAGTTTGAGATCCTTCTCATTTCCTTTTAGTTAACTTCGATATGCAATCCAGGTTAAGAGGAACTCAAATCTTATTGTGATAGAACGCTGCTTAACGTCCAATTCTAAACCCGATATTTCTCCTCGACGAAGATGAACAGGAAAATCAGTAAAAATGGCCCTTGTGTGTTTGTGTTTGTGTGTGTCAGAGTGTGTGTGTAGGTGTGTGAGTGAGAGAATCCGTTTGCTACTGTGTGTTTGCTTTATTTTTCCTTTCCCTCCGTTGCCGGTGGGGGGAATTTAATTGCTTAAAAATTAACCGGCAATAATCCAAGGTAAGATCAAGTCGACACAGCCCCCCTCCCCTCCCCCCCCCCCCCCCCCCCCCCGGCCCCGATTTAGAACCGGAAGTGAGCAACACAAAGGGGAGATAAAAGCCGGGGCAGTCTCGAACCCAATAAATCTGTAAAAGTAAACGAGAGAAATCAAAGGGAGATCACTCTCATATCTCACTCACTGTTGAATATCCTCGTCTCAACAAATGGTGTACACTGTTAAAAAAATTGCAGCCCGCATGCGCGCAAGTTTAAATATAGAAAGATGAACGACTATAAACAGAGCACGGATTTTCCCCGATTTAGAAACTACCCCTTCTTAACACCTCCAGGCAGCCCACGGGATTAGGTAAGGCGACTAGCTCACCAGCGCGTACACAGAAGGCCTTATCTTCGGCCGCAATCCAGCGCCGACTGTCCCCTTAAGAGAAAGAAACCATCGCGATAAGTGGACGTGTTTAGTGAAGGTGTTCAGGGCGCTTCAACACGGCTAAGTGGCACTGTGAAATTAAAATAAGTTTTCATCTGGTGGTTCCGTCTCAGCCGTCATCCCGGGGTTGAGCCGAGTCTGGAACCCTGAGCTGCGGGACAGAGAGTGAGGCGAGTTCGAGCCCTTTTCTGTAGTTCGC
Organism: Lymnaea stagnalis; assembly: GCA_964033795.1. NCBI lineage: Eukaryota > Metazoa > Mollusca > Gastropoda > Lymnaeidae > Lymnaea > Lymnaea stagnalis. Next base: position 1,312,355 of record CAXITT010000092.1, on the reverse strand, counting down.
GGCGTCGTTAAAAATAATTAAAAAATTACTGCGACTAAAGTTTCAATAAATGCCATCATTTACAAATTGTGCCATAACCAGGCCCGTTCTTAGGCATACGCTGACTACGCATCCGCGAGGGGCCCCGAACGTGAGGGGCCCCCGTAAGGCCACTTAACTCCACCCCTGGACCCCCCCCCCTTCCGGGGCCCTTAACCTACGCTCCATGCTTAGGGCCCCCAAAGAACGGATCTGCCAGAACTTATTTCCTTCATTGCAGTTTTCGAAATCACGAAAGGATAAAAAATCATGCTTGACGTCAAGGGATAGAAAATCATGAATGACGTAGTTGGATAGAAAATCATGTTTGACGCATAAGGATATAAAATCATAATTGACGTCATGGGATAGAAAAAAATCATGCTTGGCTCATTAGGATAGAAAAATCCGTCATGACGTCATAGTCCTGAGTGGGATTCTATCTCTGTAGTTAGTGTCCAATGTTGTTCCCGGCTTGGCCGTCTTCGTGTTACGGGTTATAGCTCGCCCTATCGACTTCACTGTCCAGGCACAATTTAACGTCTCCAAAGTTATGGCCTGACTAACTCCCAGGCATAGGTCATGGCCAGACTAACTGACTCCCATGGCCAGACTAACTGACTCCCTTGGCCAGACTAACCAACTCCCAGGTCATGGCCAGACTAAGGAACTCGCAGGTCATGGCCAGACTAACCAAATCCCAGGTCATGGCCAGACTAACTGACTCCTAAGGCAAGACTAACTGACTCCCTTGGCCAGACTAACCAACTCCCAGGTCATGACCAGACTAGCGCACTCCCAGGTCATGGCCAGACTAACCAAATAGACTACGGAACTCGCATGTCATGGCCAGACTAACCCAATCCCAGGTCATGGCCAGACTAACTGACTCCTAAGGCAAGACTAACTGACTCCCTTGGCCAGACTAACCAACTCCCAGGTCATGACCAGACTAACGAACTCCCAGGTCATGGCCAGACTAACCAAATGCCAGGTCATGGCCAGACTAACTGACTCCCTTGGCCAGACTAGCCAACTCCCAGGTCATGGCCAGACTAACCAACTCCCAGGTCATGGCCAGACTAACTGACTCCCAGGTCATGGCCAGACTAACCAACTCACAGGTCATGGTCAGACTAATTTACTCCCAGGTCATGGCCAGACAAACCAACTCCCAGGTCGTGCCCAGACAAACCAACTCACAGGTCGTGCCCAGACTAACCAACTCCTAGGTCATGCCCAGACTACCTGACTCACGGCTCTGGTCATGTCCCGGCCAGCGCCGTAGAAATTTCTGGAACTAATATTATGACAAGAAAAGCTAAACCCTCATTCCACGAGTCAACGACGGCACGGCGAGTGTTTAATTTATCCAACATGCCAGGCTGCGGGGAGATGAAAGATGGTACCACCCTTTCCGCCTTTGAAGGGCTGGATGGGGCAATATTGGCCGGCTAATTCACGTGGAAGAGATGGTTCCTGGTCGCAGGGCATCACACGGTGGCTCAGGTGGTAGATAATTACGTTGAGAGATTTGAAAATGGGGGGGGGGGGCGCTCTTTCGGCGCAATCTCAAGTACAACATCACTTATGTAGTTTCAAGGACTGGGAAACTATTGATATAGGGAGGACATGTTAGCTGTTTTACCTTCATTGCTTATTGATAATTTATAGTCTCTAGCATTTTGACTCTAAAATTCACATTTGTGACCTAAAATGAGACTTTTTTTTTTTCAACGTCACTCTTAAATAGTCTTACCATAATTCTTCCTTTAACTTTAATTTATTTTCTTTACCCGATAAAAATTTAAGAATGATTGGTTTTCGAAAAATGAAAAAAACAACTTTTTTTTTTGGGGTGCTAAATATAATAGAAAATTTGTCTAACACCTTCAGCTGCTACTTATTTCATGCATTTCATGTCATGTAATCGTCTAAAACAGCATTGGTGAAGCTACAATGAAAGAATGTGAACTGCTCCAAGCACACAGCTGACAAACCAAAGCTGGTTATTGTGGCAGTGGCGCAACCGAAATTGGGGTGCATGTGGGTTGATCCGCCTCTGGGTATGTCTACAAATGGTCTGAGTTCACATGACAATCGTGATACCTAACGATCATCTACACATGTTTAGGTCCCCTTCCCCCTTATTCCCAAAATGTACATGTGCAGATTAAGCCCCTGGCTTAGTAAAGCCCAAATATTAATTAACCTACAATGATTACTTTCCAAAGACGGCAACAGACAATTCATTTACATACTGATATGCATGCCATGTTCAATGTAACTGGACCTGGTGGACCATGTGAAGACTGGACCTGGTGGACCATGTGAAGACTGGACCTGGTGGACCATGTGAAGACTGGACCTGGCGGACCATGTGAAGACTGGACCTGGTGGACCATGTGAAGACTGGACCTGGCGGACCACGCAAAAGACCAAACGAGATCTTTACATGATGCAGTTGGTGGATAAAACAAGTGCCGTAAACATGACGTGGAACGCGTTAAAAGCACAGTGAGACACAAGACACACTGCTGGTCCTCCACTGCTGGTCATCCACTGCTGGTCGTCCACTGCTGGCCATCCACTGCATCCTTGTATGTTTCAAGTCGTCTTGACCAAGGCTTGCTATTTGTCCGACATAGGCAAGGACGAGAGAGTGAGGCTGACGAATTTCGCAACTCTCACTCACTTTAATCGAAAACAAAGCGCATGCCATGGCTATTACCACTAGGTGTCTCGGATAAACTATTTGAGACCTTGTATACCCTATTTGAGACCTCGGAAACCTTATTTGAGACCTCGGATACCCTATTTGAGACATTGGACACCCTATTTCCCTATTTGAGACATTGGATACCCTATTTGAGACGTTTGATACCCTATTTGAGACCTTGGATACCCTATTTGAGACCTCGGATACCCTATTTGAGACCTCGGATACCCTATTTGAGACCTCGGATACCCTATTTGAGACCTCGGATACCCTATTTGAGACCTCGGATACCCTATTTGAGACCTCGGATACCCTATTTGAGATCCCAGTTGTTGAAGGAAGTTAGAAACAATGTTTCCAACAACGGCAAGAAGAAGAAGAATCGATTCCTATCCAATGACACAAAATATGTGCGGAGTTGCACATATCTAGGAACAAATATGAGTGATAAGACGCCAGCGAACTCATCTTCGTATGCGAAAGACGAACACAAACAGATATCAACAGTAACGGGATCCATCTATTTAATAAAAACATATATTTACATGCACAACATGCACTTAACTCAATTACCGTTACACAATTTGACGCCGTCAGTTATTCAAACATGTGCACTCTGTGCTATCCAGGTCAAAACTGTACTATCCAGGTCAAAACTGTACTATTTCTTTATATTTATAGCTTCAAATAAATAATTCTATACGTAACAGCGTCACTAACGCTAACAGACGGCGCTGATTTCAGTCAATGAAATTGCCGATAGCTGCTCTACATGAGATTCTACAAAATACCACAAGTGAGTTTGGTGAGTAATGTTTTCTTTTGTTTTAAGGAAATAGGCTCACTATAAATAAGGAGTTTGAAATCTTTGGCTTAAAATAGGGTGGGACATTCAAATATTAATATAATTAGGGCGCAAAAAAAAAAAAAGAACACTGCTGGGTGCCCGGGGGGGGGGGGGAGGGGCGAAGTACTAAAATTGGAATCTTATAAGTGCTTTATTTTGAATCCATGTTTGATCAAGTAACTTTAGTAGATGGGAAGCTGACGTTTTCCCGCCGCCATTGGTTGACAGGCTGCAGCCGGTACACCATAACTAGGTGAGCTGAAATGAAGGAGGAGCACTCAATCTTGAACTCCAGATAAGCGATGCCCTGACTGACGCATACGAGGCAACTGAGCCGTGCGACGTCAAGGGCATACGACGTCACTCTTGCAGTGACATCACCGCGGCACACAGCGTCGGTAAGATTTATGACGCCAGGCGTCCGGCGTCCTTTCTTTCCGCCACTCAGAACTTCCAGGTGAGCAGACTGACGGTTTCCGCGTCCCATCTTTTCAGATCGGGATCTTTAAGGTTCAATAGTAATAGGGAAAACGCACAATTCTGAAACTTGTCCGAGGCAACTCCTTAACGATAGATAAGTCACATGGTCTAATGACTTCCTACCTCCCACCCCCCCCCCCTTTTTCCCCCCACACGCTCCAAACCCCCCCCCCCCCCCACAAGGAGTGTTTTTTAGTGTTTTTAGAAAAGAAAAATTCAAAAGTTTCGAAGCAGGGGATCATAACTAAGGGTATTTCAAATTTCCAAGAAAAAAAATAGGAAAAAAAAAAATCTATAAATAGCCCGCCTCGCCAAGGGAGAACGGAGCGATTACACAAGAGGGTGGCGCTGAAATCCGGCCAAGGCTTGTAGTAGCTAAAAACACATTAGAAAGTCACCAGGGTGAAAGGGGGCGAGCACAAAACGAAACCACAGGTCAATAGACGAGATTACAACGTGAGGCAAACATTTTCAATTTCCACCGGCACGACGGAGGGGCCTGGTCGGAGTAATGAGGGCGTTTACTTCAGAGAGCTCGAGGAAACGCCGAGAGGGGTGGGGGGAGGGAAAAAACTGAAAATCAAAATAACAACATCTTAATAATAATTAAAAAAAAACCAACAACCTTACAGTAGCTGCTCTACGGCAGAAGGAAGTAGCGGGGACAGTCGGGCTGGTTGGGAGGGGTTAAATGGATGTCAGTTTGAAAGAGGGGGGTGGGGGTGGGGGTTGAAATGGGGCGGGACATCTCTAAACGTAATGTCCAGACATAACGACGTATTTAAAAATTCCGATGTCACGAATTTTCCCATCAGTTGGGAAAGGGGGGAAATTTTAGGTTTAATGCAGGCCCCATAACAGTGGTTCTCAAATGAGGGTCCTGAAGGTAAGGGTTTGGGGGACGGTCGATTGTTTTTAAAATTGAAGAGTAAGTCACCTAGGTAGGTATAGTGGGAGAGTTTAACGCCCGTCATTCAACTGATTCCCCTACCCCCATCCCTACCACCCCCCACCCATTCGTTCGCTGGTTTTACCGTAAAGTCAAGTGGAGAAAGGGAGTCAAGTGGAAAATAAGGATAAAGGCTGGGGGCAAGTTTGAGGAGGGTGTTGATTAGGGCTGTACCAAATAGCTCATTAACCAAGCTTTCCTGTATTTGAAGGAGGAGGAGAGGGGTGTTCGGAAAAAGGGTGGTGGGCAATGGTGTAGGGTTGTTTAGCTGGCCCACAGGCAGAATGACCACTAATATTAGAGGGGTCTGGGGGGTGGGGACGGAAGGGTGAAGGGAGAAGGGTTTGGTGAGTGGTGGTAAAGGAGGAGGATTTGGTGGGCAGGGGGTGAAAGACGGAGGACTGGGATAATAGAAAAGGAAAGAAGCGAGAGATTTGGCGTCAGGGTGTTCACAGACGAACAGTTTATCTCAAAATGAATCAGGCTGATCTATTCACACGAAATTATTGCCATAACACCTTGAGATACGAATACCATTCTCAAAACTTAAATATAGATCCCAGTCCCAAAGAATTGAGTAACACTAGAATCAGATGTCACATATCAACAGTAAAGCTGAACTTCAATGAGAAGTAATACATCAACAGTAAAGTTAAACTTCAATGAGAAGTAACATATCAACAGTAGAGCTGAACTTCAATGAGAAGTAATACATCAACAGTAAAGTTAAACTTCAATGAGAAGTAACATATCAACAGTAGAGCTGAACTTCAATGAGAAGTAATACATCAACAGTAAAGTTAAACTTCAATGAGAAGTAACATATCAACAGTAGAGCTGAACTTCAATGAGAAGTAATACATCAACAGTAAAGTTAAACTTCAATGAGAAGTAACATATCAACAGTAGAGCTGAACTTTAATGAGAAGTAATACATCAACAGTAAAGTTAAACTTCAATGAGAAGTAACATATCAACAGTAGAGCTGAACTTCAATGAGAAGTAATACATCAACAGTAAAGTTAAACTTCAATGAGAAGTAAAATATCAACAGTAGAGCAGAACTTCAATGAGAAGTCAAATATCAACGGTAAAGCTGCCCTTCAATGAGAAGTAACACATCAACAGTAAAGCTGAACTGCAATGAGAAGTCAAATATTAACAGTAAAGCTGAAATTCAATGAGAAGTAAGATATCAACAGTAAAGCTGCCCTTCAATGAGAAGTCAAATATCAACAGTTGACTTAAATCCACTTCTGTGGCTCATGCGTCAGTATTTAACATAGAAATCCCTTTCATCGGAAGCCTTGACAGTATGATGATCATTCTCTTTAGCAGACAGACTGAACTAAACACAAGAACCACGAAGGGAGACCATTAAAGATGCACTTTGTTTTAGCTAGTCAGTTATCCCCGAAGTCAGAAATTACCGGGAGACATAAATTACTTCCCTGTACAAACACGAGTAGAATCGACTCCGGGATTAGTCGGAGATTGGCCGGATCAGCGAAGGAACTCGGAGGGCTTAAAATTAAATTTCAACAAATCGTTCTTTTAATCTGAATACAAACATGAGCTGGGGGGAGAGGACTTGTGGGGTCAGGGGGATGTCTAGTTGGAGGGGATGACAAGGGGGGGGGGGGAGGGGGGATGGCGAGGTGGAGGGGATGACAAGAGGTAGTGAGGACATGATGAGAGTCAGTTAGGGGATGCCATGGGGTAGAGAGGTCAAATAACAGACAAATCTATGTAGCAGATGCCTTCTTTACATATTTTTTTAAAAAGTTCCTTGACATAGGAATACATGTACAAATTGACACCTGTTAAATTAAAAAAAAAAACACCATTTTTGATTTACAAAACAATTTTCGGCATTTTAGTTTTGAAGATAGGAGTTGGGGCGCCTCTTTGATAGATAACAACATCAACATCAAGATCACTGAGACCATTTGGCATGGGGAACTCTTCGAACATTGAGGGAGAATATTGAAGCCTGGCCAGACTGGACGTCTTCCGCTGTTCGTTAAGAAATCACACGCTAACTAGAAAAGATCGATACCATTAGATTTAAACTTTGATCGGTATTGATCTTATGACCAAACAATGCTTACGTTTAAAAAAAAAATTACTGATTTTAAAGAGGGCAAGAGTGGGAGTGTGTGTGAAGGAATAGCCGAAAGACAATGCCCCCAGAACTGCGTGCACCACTCTCGCCGCCATCTTGGCCAGGGAAGCCGCCAGCCAAATAAGCCAAATTATACATTTCACAATGTGTGGCTAGGATGCAAGAAGCCTAATTTGTTTTAATGAGCAGCAGAAATTCGAAGCGGCACTTTCCTGCCGTAAACACAGCGGGGATCAGATCCCAGCAGGGGTGGGGGATCAGATCCCAGCAGCTCGGGATTTCTGGGCTTATGGTTTGTCACAGGGGCATGAACGGGGGGGTTGGGTTAATTGTGCTGGGTCGCGTAACACTTGAATGGTTGGATAAATGGGTTGATGAGTTCTTCTCAGAGCTTTGACCAGAGGGTATCAGCATTTAGCACCATGGGGCTTTAACGTTTTGCATCCAAGCGTGAAGTATTTTTTTAGAGAAAATATTTCTGTTTTTTCCCCAACTGTTGCAAAAAATATGGGTTAAGAGTCCGGCATTCTTCACATATTTAACCGAAATGTTCATAACGGGCCCATAAAACATCATACAATGTTAATAGTATTCTTAACCATACACTTATGACGTGTAACTGATGTAACCCTGGACCATACACATTCATTTTCCAGACATCGCGGTGGCAGGCGAGAAAGTTTGAGATCTTGAACTGATAGCAACAAATACTTAACATTGATCAGATGGACATAGAAAGACATTGGGGAAAATATGGCATACAATTTATTGAGTTAAAAATACATACACATTTATATAGGCCTATACATACTTGACATACACCAGCAACGAGTGGAGGAATGGATGAAAAGGTTGCATTGAATATTCTAATAGGTTCCGCTGAATGGAGCAGTAGGTTGTGTTGAATAGACCCATGGGATGTGTTGAATGGACATAAAGGATGTGTTGAATAGACCAATAGGTTGTGCTGAATATACCAATAGGTTGTGCTGAATATACCTATAGGTTGTGTTGAATAGACCAATAGGTTGTGTTGAATAGACCATTAGGTTGTGTTAAATAGACCAATGGGATTTGTTGAATAGACCAATGGTCGAATTCATCTATTTTTTAGGTCGGCTAGGGGGCCGGGCGGGGGGTGGGATCAAGGGTTAAAGTTGAACTCCTGTTTCTGTTAGCTCGTGTCACGAGTATTGATGCACTCACCTGAGGGCCTGGGATGGTATCCACACCTGCCCTGACAGTAGGGGATGAGCGAAAGTCAGTTTGGCGGCCTGTAAGCACGTCAGTGTGTTAGTCTTTGTGGCACAACCCTCGGGCCAGATCTGAAAAGAGATGAACATGTTTGTTGATACGAGGAACAAGGGGGGGGGGGCAGTTTGGAGTCAAGATTTCTGATACGAATTCTTAAACATACCCATGGGGGGAGCCCTGCGCCCCCCCCCCCCCCCACTTTAAACAGAGATAAGGCGTACCGAAAGTTGAATGATGGAAATGAAAGGGATGGTTATGTATGTAGGGTGGGTGGAGGTGAACGGAGATGTGGAGGGCTTAGGGTGGATGGTTGTTGGTGGGGTGTGGTCGACTGGATCACTAATAGTTTGTCAAGTATTGAAGAAAAAGTAATTCTAAGAATGTAACCGTCTAATTTAACAATCTAGTCTAACAACCTAGTCTAACAATCTTACCTAACAATCTAGTCTAACAATCTTTTCTAACGAGCTATTCTAACAATCTTGTTAAACAATCTTGCCTAAAAATCTAATCTAACAATCTAGTCTAACAATCTTGTCTAACAACCTAGTTTAACAATCTAGTTTTACAATGTTGTGTAACAATCTAGTCTAACAATCTTGTCTAACAATCAGTCTAAAAATCTTGTCTATCAATCTTGTCAAACACCTAGTCTAACAATTTAGTCTAACGATATTGTCGAACAATCTTGTTGAACGATCTAAAATAACAATCTAGTCTAACAATCTTGTCTAACAATCTTGTCTAACAATCTTGTCTAACAATCTTGTCTAACAATCTTGTCTAACAATCGTGTCTAACAATCTTGTCTAACAATCTTGTCTAACGCTCTGATGCAAAGTTTAAAAAAAAAAAAAAAAAGGTCCCCTTATAAATGTCATTAAACTTTCTTGATACGCCGCTGTTACTGAAATGAATCCACTGACAGGGGCGAATTTCCCCATTCAAATAAGTCAATAAATAACGGAATAAACAAAATCGACAAAGGGACATATTAAAAGTTAAAAATGTGCATTGTTCTCTCCATATCTTCATGTTTCCCGCTCTATGCAAGGGACTTCCGTGTCCAGTCACGTGATGTTTCCCTTACACTACAAGGGACTTCCGTGTCCAGTCACGTGATTTTCCCTTACACTACAAGGGACTTCCGTGCCAGTCACGTGATGTTTCCCATACAATACAAGGGACTTCCGTGCCAGTCACGTGATGTTTCCCTTACACTACAAGGGACTTCCGTGCCAGTCACGTGATGTTTTCCTTACAATAAAAGGGACTTCCGTGCCAGTCACGTGATGTTTCCCATACAATACAAGGGTCTTCCAAGCCAGTCACGTGATGTTTCCTGCGCTATGCAAGGGACTTCCGTGTCAAGTCACGTGATCCACCAACACCCTACTGTATATTTCGACACCCTGTCATTTTCGATCTCGTTCCCACAACGTTTTTCGCGTCGAAGCCGGAACGTTTTTAAGTGGACGCACCGTATCTCCGACAGGGCGATGTTGTGGGTTATCAAGAGATCTGGGTGGCGGAAGGTTAACAATGAAGCGATGTTGTGGGTTATCAAGAGATTTGGGTGGCGGAAGTTTAACAATGAAGTGATGTTGTGGGTTATCAAGAGATCTGGGTGGCGGAAGGTTAACAATGAAGTGATGTTGTGGGTTATCAAGGGATCTGGGTGGCGGAAGGTTAACAATGAAGTGATGTTGTGGGTTATCAAGAGATTTGGGTGGCGGAAGTTTAACAATGAAGTGATGTTGTGGGTTATCAAGAGATCTGGGTGGCGGAAGGTTAACAATGAAGTGATGTTGTGGGTTATCAAGAGATCTGGGTGGCGGAAGGTTAACAATGAAGTGATGTTGTGGGTTGTCAAGAGATCTGGGTGGCGGAAGGTTAACAATGAAGCGATGTTGTGGGTTATCAAGAGATTTGGATGGCGGAAGTTTAACAATGAAGTGATGTTGTGGGTTATCAAGAGATTTGGGTGGCGGAAGGTTAACAATGAAGCGATGTTGTGGGTTATCAAGGGATCTGGGTGGCGGAAGGTTAACAATGAAGTGATGTTGTCAGTTATCAAGGGATATGGGTGGCGGAAGGTTAACAATGAAGTGATGTTGTCAGTTATCAAGGGATATGGGTGGCGGAACGGGTTGAGACCTGGCGAGATGGAGCACACGGCGGGTTGAGACCTGGCGAGATGGAGCACACGGTATTTTCTTTTGTTGACATCTTTGACATCATTATTTTTTATTTATTTGTTTTTTTTTTAAATTTACACTTCTCTGTTGTTTATGGCAAAGTGTTGTTGGCTTGAGAAGAAGACATCTTTCCGAAACGTCAGCCTAAATGTCTCGTCTAGTTTCAAGTCTAAACATATCTAACTCCACTGTTCATGTACGTTAACAAAATTGCAGTGCAACATTTTTAAACAATGCGCTTTTAGTAATATAAAAAATTTAGGACATTTCCAGAAACAGATCCAATAAATAGTACAAAGATAATACATGATTAAAGCAATAATGACCACCAAACCCCCACTGGCACTATTTGGGGATGACTCGAGATATTCTTGACCTAAATTACCAGCTCGACATCAACATCCGGTGAGACGAGTGCTAATGTCACGAGTTTCCATCAGTTACAATCTGAGTTTGTTGTATTATGAGAATATTTTAAAAATTATTTTTAGCTTTGGGTTTTATAACTTTTTAAGCCATTGAAATTTTTTTTTTTTTCTTCGGCTTATAGTCTTTGCCGGCTAGAGAAAACTAGAGTGTTATTTTACAATCATAGCTCACACTCTTACAACCATAACTCACACTCTTACAATCATATACCACGTACTTACAATCTTAGACCACACTCTTATAACCATAGACTATCCTCTTACAATCATAGACCACACTATTATAATCATAGCTCATGCTTTTAAAATAACAATACATAATAAATATAGCCCTTAATCTACAATAACTGCATACTATCTACACTAACAGCATACTATTTAAACTAACAGCATACTATTTACACTAACAGCCTACTATCTACAATAACATCATATATTCGTATCATTAATTGCAAATTAAAAAAAAAAAATCTACCATTATAGCAAGTAGGCTACACTCATAAGACATGGGAATTTCTTAGTTCTTTGGAAGTCATTAACAAATTAGTAAATATGAAGTAAACAGAGATTATATGGAGATTAAATCCTTGTTTCGAACGATGAAAAGTCATTTATGAAGTGTATTTATATCACTGCGGAATGGTCGTGACGAGCCACTGTATGAATTAAAGAGTCAGAATTGAAAAGTCTGAATTAAAGAGTCAGAATTGAAAAGTCTGAAGTGAGGAGTCTGAATTAAAGAGTCAGAATTGAAAAGTCTGAATTAAAGAGTCAGAATTAAAGAGTCAGAATTGAAAAGTCTGAATTAAAGAGTCAGAATTGAAAAGTCTGAATTAAAGAGTCAGAATTGAAAAGTCTGAAGTGAAGAGTCTGAATTAAAGAGTCAGAATTGAAAAGGGTCAGAAGTAAAGAGTGATAATGAAATAATCAGAATTTAAGAGTCAGAAGTGAAGAGTCAGTAGTTAAGCGTCTGAAATAAGGAGTCAAATTTAAAGGATGAGAATTAAAAAGTCAGAATTAAAGAGCTAGAACATAATAAAAGAGTCATAATTAAAGAATCAGAATGAAAGAGTCTGAAATTAAGAGCCAGGTTTGAAGAGTCAGAGGTCAAGAGTCAGAATACAAAATCAGCACACGCAAAAAAAGAGTCATCATTGAAGAGTCAAAAACGGTCAACAGTGTCTTCTGAGCTCACTTGAAAAACAAATGTCACATAACGATGGCAGAACAACGCAAGCAGACGTCACACTTTTGAACTGATCTCAAAGACCTGACATGAAACCATTTCAACATATGATTTATGCCGTGCGTGTTGAAAACCTATCAGCTGATCCTTCTTAACATTGGGCGCTCGGACAGTGTTGCTTCTTTCCTGAACGTTACGTACCGGGCCACCCACCTTTAATGCTATCTATCTATATATATATATTATATTTTTGGTTTAGCACTATTACATTAACTTGCATGAAGTCTGAAATTTTGCTAATTTTGTGATCTCCGTCTTAGCTGAAGATCAACGCCACGAGATTCGCTCATTTTGTGATCTCCGTCTTAGCTGAAGATCAACGCCACGAGATTCGCTCATTTTGTGATCTCCGTCTTAGCTGAAGATCAACGCCACGAGATTCGCTCATTTTGTGATCTCCGTCTTAGCTGAAGATCAACGCCACGAGATTCGCTCATTTTGTGATCTCCGTCTTAGCTGAAGATCAACACCATGAGATTCGCTCATTTTGTGATCTCGTCGTAGTTGAAGATCAATGCCACGAGATGTGAGCAAAAATATATAACTTGAAATGCTGGTTCCTCTAATTATTTGTAATTAGACATCTAAAATTAATCATTAGGACTGCAATTAGAGCATCAGCGGCAGTTAACAGGAAGCGGATGAAATTAATGAGTAAAAACACATGTTTGGCTTGTGGTGTGCTGTGCATCATGTGGTTCATAGATCATCTTTAACGGTACAAGTCAAGTGCACATATTTAAATATGAACTTTGACATTCAGCAGGTGTCAGATTCAGGCGGCTGTGTAATATTATATCTAGGATTGAATGCTTCGCTACTCATCTGATGCTAGATTAAATGATTGGCTACCTATCTGATGCTAGATTAAATGATTGTCTACCCATCTGATGCTAGATTAAATTATTGTCTACCCATCTGATGCAAGATTAAATGATTGGCTACCCATCTGATGCTAGATTAAATGATTGGCTACCCATCTGATGCTAGATTAAATGATTGGCTACCCATCTGATGCTAGGTTAAATGATTGGCTACCCATCTGATGTTAGATTAAATGATTGGCTAAGGTCCCCTAAACAGCTTGCTATAAATGACCCACAAACAGCTTGATGAACCACTTCCCGCAAACAGCTTGATGTAACATGATCCACAAACAGCTTGATATAACAGAACTACCAAACAGCTTGATATAACAGAACCACCAAACAGCTTGATATAACAGAACCACCAAACAGCTTGATATAACAGAACCACCAAACAGCTTGATATAACAGAACCACCAAACCTTTTCAGATGTCTTTATTATAATTTTTTAGCCCTTCCCCATATTCCCGGCATTTAATCCTCAACACCCAGAAGAACTTTTAAACACCCGAATAAACTACCAAACACCCAAAATGAACACCAAAACACCCAAATAAACATTCAAAAAGCCAAAATGAATATTCAAACTGTCGAATGAACATACAAACACTCGTAATTAATAATGTGCTATTAACTGTGGTAGTTTCTGTCCCAGCCCCATCTTCCCCCCTCCCCATTTTCCACCCTCCCCATCTTCCCCCCTCCCCATCTTCCCCCCTCACCCCACCCACCCACATTTACATTAAGTGTAGCCAATAATTTCGAATATAATCTAAAATTAAACTTTTTTTTTTTTTTTATTTCGACGTTTAAATTGCTCAATTTATTTTTTTGAATAAAAACCATCTTAATCTGAAAAAAAAGGACATATTTCGAACTGCTTGTTAAATAACAATGTTTTACAAGAGGTTTCTCCCACCCACCCATTCTCTCGGAGCTTTCAAGTGTGAAATTGCCGTGCTCAGGATTAATGGCCAACAGGTTCCACGTCTGCTGTAGGTTGGCGGGAAAATGCACGAGGACCCCCGCCCCCCCCCTCTCACTCTCCTATTTCACAGGTCGGCACGTGGTTTACTTCCTTTTTTTCCAAACAAAACCAGGCTTAAGAATAAATAGTGTTTAGCAACAGTTTTGCGATAGCTGATGGTGAAAACAGTGGATATTAATGGATGGATTAGAACCTGGGTGGGTATATGGATGAATTTGGGACGCCGCTTTATGGTTGGATTGTTACCTCGATGGATGGGTCAATGTATCCAGATGGTCGATGATTGGAGGTTTCAGATATTAATGCATCATTATTAAATCCTTTATACTATTTTAACTTTACTTCGGCAAAATCTTCGGACGGCTCATTGACCGTAAACCTATCGAGCTGAAACTTGGCACAAAGGCTCGTTGCCAATGACTGCACAGTCTTTCAAATTTTCAGCCCCTTCCCCCGACCGCAACACCCAAAAATACGTTTTTCCTGTTTTTCAAGGAGAAGACGAAGGAAATAGGATGCCACTGATTTCATGAAATAAATGTCCCCAATAATTGCGCTCAATGATTTTCTTAAAAATATACCGCGACCGCGTTTGGTGCGTCATATTTTGTTTTTTGTTTTTCCGAAAACAAATCTGAGGTGTAAAAGCGGGTGTGGCATTAGAACATTAATGAGAATTTTTTTTTTAAAATGCATATTAAGTATCTCTATGAGAAACTTTGTTTTCAAGGGTTCTTTAGTTACCAATCGGTTGAGGAATACATGGCTTACATTTGACCTTTGGCTGAGCCTGGCTGCTATGGCTTAAGCTCACTGTTATGGCTTAAACTTGCTGAAATGACTTAATTCGGGCTATCATTGCTTCAGTGTCTCACAACTGGTCTTTAACACAATCCCATGACAGTAAATCTTACCCTTACAGCAGCTCAGTGGAGATCCTCCACTTCCAGGAATTTTTAAAACGACCATGAAAATGATTACCTAGACGGAGTCCTTTCATCGTCCCGACAACGGTTAAAAATATCTCAGATGCCGAGACACTAAAACCACGTGCTTGCGATAATGACGTCACAACCAAACACAGCACCTTCATAATCTCGATGCTAAACGTACTTTTTGTTTAGAGAATCCCTCTATTTTTCCAGCCAATCCTGATGCATTTCACTTTTTTTTTTCCTATCCCCCTCCTCGTAGTATTTAAACTTGATAGGAACTTACGTGACCTTCTAGCTCATAGACACCTTCGAATCAACCCCCCTCCCTTTTTGAACTAAGCCGTGTGGTCGTATCCACTGTAAGACCTGCCCTTACACTACCGTATTCACAATACAATTGAGTTTCCTGTGGGTTCTTTTCCAATAAAACATGGGTTCTCCTGGATCAGTCGTAATGTTGTTTACACAATGATACGCTAAACGGTACGAACATGTTCAGTCGGTGACTTGGGCGACGACTGGCGGATAGATTTAGTGAGCACCTGCACGTACCATCGCTCAAGACAAGCAGTGTCCCGTCTTTTCTAACTTCAGAAGAAGTGACCGCAATGGCTCGACAGAAGTGTTCATTGTTTCTTCTACAAACAAGCAAGTAAACTTGAGTTTGGGAAAAAAATACTGATACACTGACCTGTGGCCAGAATGTGAGATTAGACAAAGACATTGCAGCACTGATAACTTCATTTGACTATATCACGTGACCAAATAGAAATAATTTGTCTTTAGTTCAAGTTGTATGATATTTAGACAGGGTAAGGCTTCTGAGAATAATTATATTAAACAAACAAAAAATAGGAATATTGAATGGAAAAAACAACACAGTCACTCCTTTCGATAGTTGAAACTATGAAATTTAGTCAGTGTGAGAACTCGTCAATCAACAAAATTTAAAACTATGAAATTTAGTCAGTTTGAGAACTCGTCAATCAACAACATTTAAAACTATGAAATTTAGTCAGTGTGAGAACTCGTCAATCAACAACATTTAAAACTATGACATTTAGTCAGTGTGAGAACTCGTCAATCAACAACATTTAAAACTATGACATTTAGTCAGTTTGAGAACTCGTCAATCAACAACATTTAAAACTATGAAATTTAGTCAGTGTGAGAACTCGTCAATCAACAACATTAAAAACTATGACATTTAGTCAGTGTGAGAGCCCATCAATCAACAACATATAAAACTATGTCATTTGGTGAATGTCTGAGCTCGGCCGTCAACAACAGCTAAAACTATGACAGTTAGTCAATGTTAGAACTCGGCCATCAACACAAGAGGATACAGTCCTTATGGACATCCTAAAATTCACAGCGATACGCTCCATTGTGACGTACTACGCTGCCTTCGTCACGCAGGTAGCAACTTGTGAAGCAAGCATATAAGACAAGAGTTATGTGCCCATCGGTACACCTTATGGCCGAGCTCCTTTGACAGGGGAGATAATGGCGATTTATTGGGCAGAGGTAAATCTGGATGCTCTCTCATTCCTGCAATGATTTCTCGATAAAAGGCAAATATAATTGGATGGAGAGTACTGGGTTGCAATGATGAGTAGATTGTTGCACGGTCGCTGGGAATTACTAGATTGAAGGATTGGGCGCATTTCATTATGGGTTGCTTGACGATCGATTAAAGTGCATGGTGGGATAATCTAATTTCTGTTTTGGTACCAGATATAACGTGAGGTGAGAACATACAGGTTAAAAAAAATTAGATTGGTACAATAATAAAGTATAAGGAATGATATTCACTGGCAGGTATCTCAGAAAAAATCTTTGTGTTATTTTTCTGATAATAAATATGATATATTGATTTCAAAAAGTACATTTGTAGATGAATTACATTCAGTGTTTTTAAGAAATTATCAAGGAAATGAATTCGAAGATCTGTCTGAATCTGTTACAGAATGTCGACATGGAGATTTTAACTGGCTTTGGGAAACGGATCTCTACAACCGTACATGTTTGGAACTCTTTTTGTTTCTTTATAAAAAAAAATATTTTTTTAAAAAGAAACGATACACAGTCTCCTCCTCCCTTTTTTTCCAATTCCACCGCCTGTTCCATGAAATATTGCGCAACAACCATCGCCATTTTAGCTGAAAGACAAAGGAAGAAGACAATCCTAACCACGCTAAAATGTTCATGTTTCGGTTCACAACAATATTTTGGCGTGCTTCTGCACAAATATTTACTTGGTAGAATATAGATTTTCTAAATATTTACGGGAATAAAATAAACAGCTCTCGTGGCCTGGCACTGCGATGTACCCTGCTAATGGAGGCGGCCTGTGCTACTGTTGAGGGCCTTTGTCCGACATTGTTTGATCGCGTTTTGCACAGTGCATCGTTAGTTTACCCCCCTCCCCCGGGTCCTTCGACCCCGGGTCCCTCCATCCCGGGTCCCTTCCTTCGGGTCCCTAAAACCCTCTTCACATCCCTGATTGATTCAATTGTCTTGTATTTGGTGAGTACATAAAAGGTATGAATTAATTTACCTAGAGAGTAAGTAATCCTGCTGCCAGTGGAGGCACTGAGGTAAAGACAACGTATAGAGTTTATTGCGACCTTGGAGTGTGGTATCCCGGACGTAACTCTCAAGAGCGCGTATTCTTCGCTGATTTTGTGATCATGATACCGATGATTTGTTGAAAATAGCACACACAAAATACTTGTTATCGTATGTCTATCGGGTCTTAAACATTGGTCTATTTAATGTTGACACGAATGGAACTTTATTATTTCGTCTTTCTAAGTATGTTATTTATATTCGCGCCACATGGCGGGAGAACTCGCCACAGAAGTCCCCCATCTTCTAGTGTTGACATTTAAACTAGTTTTTTTTTTTCTCAACTGTTAATCATGAACTTATTAGGTAATCATTATTGGAAGTCAACCATTCTTGACGAGTCAACTTGACAGAACAATCGTTGGTCACAGCTGAGTGAACTAGAACAGGAATTTTATTCGAATGTAACCATAAAGCAATAAATGATAAGGTAATGAATGATAATTTAACGAATGAAAAGCTAATAAATGATGAGGTAATGAATGATAAGGTAATGCATGAGTAGGTAAAGAATGATAAGGTAATAAATAAATGATAAGGTAATAAATGATAAGGTAATGAGTCGATCAGGTAATAAATAAATCATGTAATAATGACTAATAAATGGATAAATAACAAATAAATAACAGCCTGTCGGAGTTTTCAACGGTGGAGCATGACATTAGCCATCGTGATGTGTTCGAACCTGTGCATACACGTGTTCATGAATGGAACGATAGAGTTGAAGGTGTTTTTGAATGGAACGATAGATGAAGTTGTTCTTGAATGGAACGATAAAGTTGGAGGTATTCATGATGATAAAGTATAAAGTTAAAGGTATTTATGAATGGGACGATGGCGCTAAAGGTATTTATGAATGGGACGATGGAGTTAAAGGTATTTATGAATGGGGCGATGGAGTTAAAGGTATTTATGAATGAGACGATAGAGTTAAAGGTATTTATGAATGGGGCGATGGAGTTAAATGTATTTATGAATGGGGCGATGGAGTTAAAGGTATTTATGAATGGGACGATGGCGCTAAAGGTATTTATGAATGGAACGATGGCACTAAAGGTATTTATGAATGGGACGATTGAGTTAAAGGTATTTATGAATAGGACGATGGAGTTAAGGGTATTTATGAATGGGACGATGGCGCTAAAGGTATTCATTAATGGAATAAAAAGCGCTAAACCGGTAGGCCGCCCTGATAGAACACTGACCCATTTACCGAATGCGCCCCCACCTCCAGGCGCCCCCATTAGATTACCTATCTCCGTGCACACAGCCGCCTGCTGATGGCAAGGTGGATATATACAAGGGGAAAAAATACTGTTTAAACTATGGGAAGCGCCCATCCCTGCCCCACCCACCCCTACCTAAACCAACGCTCTATCCAAAGCTGCATTCCTTAACCTACCTGCTCTCTTCCAAATGACGTCAAGTTTTCAGGAAGATCTTTCGTCGTCAGTGTTTATTCAAGGTACTTAAAAAAAAAAATAGTGTCAAGTACCAAGGTACTCTACCAGTGCAAAGTGTCAAGTCCCGAGGTACTCTTCCAGTGAAAAGTGTCAAGTCTAGAACTACTCTACCAGTGCAAATTGTTAAGTCTAGAGCAACTCTGTCAGTGAAAAGTGTCTAGTCTAGAGCTACTCTACTAGTGTAAAGTGTTAAGTATCAAGCTACACTACCAGTGAAAAGTGTTTTGTAACACACCCCCCCCCCACACCTCCTTCGTACCATCCCACCGGTAATACCTTTCTGGTAATGTTTTCCTGGTTTGTTCAAGGACAGGTTCGGAGTCATCGCTCTAAGTTAACCTTGATTTGAATTGAGTTAGGGCTCTGTCAGTCAGATGGCTGTACACTTTCTATACCTCATTGACCTGTACTTCAACTTAAGTCAACTAGAGTCAACCAAAATCAACTAGAGTTAACTAGAACAAACCACCGTCAACTAAAATCAACTAGAATTAAAGAGAGTCAATAGAGTCAACCAGAGTCAACTAAAGTCAACTGGAGACAAGTAAAGTCACCTAGAATCAACCACCATCAACTAGAGTCAAGTAGAGTCAAACTAAGTCAACCAGAGTTAACCAGAGTCAACCAGAGTTAACCAGAGTCAACCAGAGTTAACCAGAGTCAACCAGAGTTAACCAGAGTCATCAGAGTTAACCCGAGTCAACCAGAGTTAATCAGAGTTAACCGATAAAAGAACAGATAATTGCGGATATTTCAGATAGCATGTAGTGTAGTCACAGTTAGTGTGACCAACGTTGCATTCGATACTAGAGGCCAACATTGTCTATATGGCAACAGTGTCCATGTGGCATCACTGTCCAATGTGGCAACACTGCCCATGTCGCAACACTGTCCATGTGCCAACACTGTCCATGTGCCAACACTTTCTATGTGCCAACTCTTTCTATGTGGCAGAGATGCCACTGAGGAAAATTCCCCCATGCTTTTTGATATGTGTTAAATGTTTATCCACTCTTTGACTTGAACCTGTTAGCCCACTAATGTATTGGTTTTATAATATAAATTTAGAAAAATAATAATAAATAAAAATAATATTAACAAGAAGAAACTAAAACGAACAAGCAAGGCGATGAAATGATGTCTGAATCCATGGCAGGTGACTTTTCTTCCCAAATATAAGATCAATACTTCTATCAATTTCGAAAAATGAAATTGTAAAAATATTTTTTTTTTTAAAGCGCGATAAAAAAAACGGCGCAAAAAAAAAAAAAAACCAACATAATTCTGAAAATTGATAAGAGCACCGAATGACCTGCCATTGTATACTGGACAAGGTAATGCGATGGTTAGGTTGTCTCCGCAGAACGACCGTGTAGGGTTGTGTCTGCTCTGTCCAAGAAACAAAGGAAGGTAATGATGTTGGTGAGACTGTAATGACAGTGAGGTCATGGTGCCGGCGAGACTGTAATAATAGTTCACGTCCCACTTTCCGGCAGCACTCACAAGTCTTTGCTTGACGCCGACAGGCCGCTGTTGGAGTTTCATTTCCAGATGATAGTGTCCTTTTCTTCGTCGTCCCGCAATGTTGCGGAGAAAAAAAAAAACTCCGTACGATCCCGGAGACCAGGTGGTTGACGCGACGGAACCTGACGGACGTCTCGGGGCACCACGGTAATTAGGTCACGGCAAGTGATGCCAACTCGGTAGCATGTCTCCGGTGACTGGACGGGGGGGACTGAGTACGTTGTTCAAACTAAAGCCACGGTGAACAGCTGATCCCCAACTATGAGAGCTTCACTTTTCGATAGGAAAAATCCGTTTCACGTGTTAGCAAATAGCTTCATATGTTGACAAATAACTTCACATGATAACAAATAGTTTCACATGTTAACAAATAACGTCATGTGTTACAAAATAACTTCCTATGTTAACAAATAGCTTCATATCGGCGATACCAACTAATACATTTTTAATGTTAGCACATAGCTTCATACGATACAAAATAGTTTCATATGTTAACAAATAACTTCATATGTCAACAAATAACTTCATATGCTAACAAATAACTTCATATGCTAACAAATAACTTCATATGTCAACAAATAACTTCATATGCTAACAAATAACTTCATATGTCAACAATTAACTTCATATGCTAACAAATAACTTCATATGTCAACAAATAACTTCATATGCTAACAAATAATTTCATATGTCAACAAATAACTTCATATGCTAACAAATAACTTCATATGCTAACAAATAACTTCATATGTCAACAAATAATTTCATATGCTAACAAATAACTTCATATGCTAACAAATAACTTCATATGTCAACAAATAACTTCATATGCTAACAAATAACTTCCTATGTCAACAATTAACTTCATATGCTAACAAATAACTTCATATGTCAACAAATAACTTCATATGCTAACAAATAACTTCACATGTCAACAAATAACTTCATATGCTAACAAATTACTTCATATGCTAACAAATAACTTCATATGTCAACAAATAACTTCATATGCTAACAAATAACTTCATATGCTAACAAATAACTTCATATCGGCGATGTGTATAGCCCATTTATATATTTGTAATGTTGGATTTATTTGTGAATACTATTCAAAATGTGATAACTTACCTACAGAAGAAGCACAACCGTCTTCGTATACGGAAATTTGATCCAAAGAATATTCCTCGACGCTACATTGATCGACATAAATTTGATCGAACGGAAATTTGGTCGAATTTTTTTTCAGTTCTTAAGTTAACATTTTGCTTCAAATTTCTTTTAGAACGCACAATTTTGTTTTACTTTATAGTATAGTGCGTTCAAAAAGAAATTTGAGGAACATTTTAACGTATGAACTGGAAAAAAAGATTCGACAAAATTTCCGTTCGATCAAATTTATGTCGATCAATGTAACGTCGAGGAAATTTCGTTCGATC
Source organism: Lymnaea stagnalis (assembly GCA_964033795.1). Taxonomy (NCBI): domain Eukaryota; kingdom Metazoa; phylum Mollusca; class Gastropoda; family Lymnaeidae; genus Lymnaea; species Lymnaea stagnalis. The sequence goes on along the minus strand of CAXITT010000092.1, from coordinate 1,290,247 downwards.
AAATTTCCGGTAAGCCAAAGCCTCAAACAGGGGTCGGTAACTTGTGTTGTTTTTTCTGTTGATTTTTTTTTGGGGGGGGTCATTATATCAAATATCACCGGTAAGAAACCATATTTGCAAGCCAAAGGCAGGGGTGGATCGGAAGAAGGGGCGGATCACAGACAGGGGGCGTATCGTAAGAAGGGGCATATCGTAAGAAGGGGCATATCGTTAGAAGGGGCATATCGTTAGAAGGGGCGTATCGTAAGAAGGGGCGTATCGTAAGAAGGGGCGTATCGGAAGAAGGGGTGTATCGTAAGAAGGAGCGTATCGTAAGAAGGGGCGTATCGTAAGAAGGGGCATATCGGAAGAAGGGGCGTATCGTAAGAAGGGGCGGATCGAATAAATTTCAATAGCAAAACAAACAACAACAACAAAAATGGTTAACAGTGTCAAGAGCCAAAATGAACTCAATGAAAAATTCACATGGGGCTCAGCAGCCATGGTTTGTCGTCACAATGTTGCTTTTAAATCTTTCGATATTAGATGACTCCTAGCTGTACCAATCGAATAAATAAAGTGAAATAACATTTCTGGAAAATTCAAGTTTTTTTTTTTAGGGGGGGGGGGGGGGGGGGGGGGGGGAATCATTTCCCGTTAAAATAATGAGCGGTCACCAAAAAAAAGCAGCTTTCTACTGAAAATAATGAGTTGAAATAAAAAACTTTGGCCACTGCTGAGTCCCAAGCATGCATCAGACACAAGGGAGGCTATAACGATACTAATGTGCCCATTCAACATTGTTGATTTCTTGGGGAATCAGTTTTGAAAATTATTTCATTAGACAAAAAAAAAAAAAGGAGAAAAAAAAAGACTGCCATTATCTGTGATGTTTAATTCGGATCGAACTTAATATTGATTGCTCTCAACAAAAGTTGACACTAAATTTGTTTACATCGAGCGTAGTATTGATTGCGTTCAAAAAGAGCTTACACAAAATTAATCTGTGTTTCCACCAGAAGAGAACGGCAGACAGTAATTACAATGTGTAACAAGGAGTGATGCAAATGGCTTATAAAAACATCTTTTTTTTTTTTTTTTTTTTGGTCCTATTTAGCTCTTCGTCTGCCGTTGTTAAATCGAAATGCGCGCGCCGCAAATACGTCACATCAGCAAAAGTCATGATTAAAGAACATGACAAACTGGGGAGATAACCAGCTCTGTTTAGCGAGAACTATTTTATAAGCTGAAAAAATATCTCGGTCAGATTTCTCTCCCTTATTCCTATATCTTGGGCTGTTAGGGAAAGAACTGGGAAATGCCGGCAAGGGAGGATATCTAAAAGGGGGAAGGTAGGACGTTGACTTCAAATATGCTATTGACTCAAATCTTGTGAGTGATCTCGTTTTAAGGCCCGCCTGGATTGACTACTCGCGGCCGGATGGGGGAGGGGGGGGCGCGTACACGTGTAATTGTGGTCTTAGAGGAGAACACTTTGGACGTCAAGTTATGGTTTATTGATTGGTTTTTCCAATGATGTTCAAATCATTTCCTTTCTACTTCTCTTTACTTTGTTTTTGTCTGGTTTTAGCGCTCTCTCCAATATTTTTTTCTGTTTTAGGTGTGTTTAGGTTTTATGTATATTGATATTATGTAAATTAATTTATACTTATTTAAATGTGTTTTGTTTGTTTGTACTGATGAAGGCATGTGCCGAAACGTTAAATTGTGTAATGATGTATAATTATGATTAAAGCTAACTCATATTGTTCTATTGACACTATTTGTTCGTGTCTTATTAATCTATTTTAAAACTTTATCGCAGTCCAACACTTTTTATAATTAGTTAACTTTATTTATTGACAGTTTCTGCTTTTGTTGTTGGTACTATGACAGGCGCCGCCCCCCCCCCCCCCCCCCCCCACCACCCACCCCCCCAATCCAGAAATATCACGCGATTCCATTCAGTCTAATTGCCTGTATAGCCGATTATGTTAGTTAACTGAACTGATAACTGTTGTGACAAAACTCATGTCATAAGTAAAAGCCCCGAGTTCGGCGTGTCACGTGACGTAATGTGCCAAATTATGACAATGAAACAGCAGTTCAGACAGGCACTCTGTCGTATGACAAGTTGTACAGCCCATCTGGTACAGTTGAGACAGGCAGTCTGTCGTATGACAAGAAGTACAGTCCATCTGGCACAGTTCAGACTGACAGGCTGTCGAACGACAAGAAGCAATTTTCCCTCTAAAATTTGTTGGTTCGTGTGCAAAATCATTCAGTTGTGTGCAAAGTTTTACAGCTTCAATTTTTTTGTGTGCACAATTTTACACCACACTCACTTACATAGAAATTTGCTGCGCGGTACTCAAAACTGCTGCGCGGCGTCTGTGAGAGATAGCTGCGCGGCCGCGCAGCCGCGCAGCTTAAAGGGAACATTGACAAGAAGTACAGTCCATTTGGCAATAGCGGGATCATCAGAAGATGTCTGAACACCATAAGAAGATGTCTGAACGTAATAGGATGTCTAAACATAAGAAGAACATATCTAAACATTATAACAAGATGTCTAATTTAATAAGAAGATGCCTACATTATAAGTAGATGTCTAAACATAATAATAAGATATTTATTTATTTATTTATTTAGGCATTTTTATATAGCGCTTACCTTAAAGCTCTAAGTGCTTTACAATTATTAAAAACGTGTAAACTAACTACAATAAAAATGAGACATTAGGATAGTAACTACTATACTATAGAAACAATTAAAATGGCTATAAAACGAGGACGCTTTGACACGTTTTGGCCTATATTACAGGATTAACCCGAGACAGAAAATAATTGCAAGATTTTTAAATATCAGAAGAAGATATCTAAACACTATAGGAGGATATCTAAACATCGTAAGAAGATGTCTAAACATCTAAACATACAAACGACAGGATGAGAATGCCTTTAGTGTTGTTTTTTTTTTAAAAATAAACACTTTTATGCACCCATTTTTTTTTCTTTTGCCTTCTATAGTTTTGTTCCTCCCTTTTTTGACCAAAAAAAAAACAACAAACCCAGTTATACTCTCAATCCTCCCTCTCTCCCCACACGAACCGCTCCCCCCCCCTAACCCACCCACCCACCTCAGATTCTAACGACACCTCAACACCAACAACACAAAAACATGTTACCGAGATAACAGCAAATGTTATCAAACAGCTCGAACAAGGTGGAACACATCAGGTGAGAAATTGTTGACAAGATGGATCTGCAAACAGTAAGACGACCCCCTGTGAGCGTTTAAAAGGCCCAGGTAAAACGAAAGTGGACTGACTTGATTATCTACATACATAATACAACAATGTCTATCACCAAGAATCCGTAATCAACATACATAATACAACAATGTCTATCACCAAGACTTCATAATCAACATACATAATACAACAATGTCTATCACTAACGAAAATATTGAAAAGCGATCTGATTAGAATTACCGATAACTGCGCTAAATGAGCTTCCTAAAAATACCGCGATGCCATTTGGTACCTAGTATTTCCTTTTTGTGTTACGGAAATTAAAATAGGTATATAGTTCAGAGGCTTTGGTGTACCCGTGTTTTTTTTTTTTTTTTGGGGGGGGGGGGGGAGATACCACTAATTCGGAATCTTATAAAGTGCGTTACTTGAATGCATGTTTAGGTGAGTAACTTTAGTAGCTGGTAAGTCCAAGCATTGTGCCCGCCATTGTTAGACGGCTTACAGCCAATACATCATTAATATCCCATTGATATATCATTAATATATTAATAATTAGTCATTAATACATCATTAATAGCTACTACATTTATCATCAATTATCCTTTATATCTCAGATGTCTGGCGAATACGGGAAAAAAATATTTATAAATTTAAAAGCAAACATATATAAGAATGAGCAGGGCTGACCGTAACGCCAAAGAACCTAACAGATTTGAATACCTTCTGATTCTTAAAAATGATCGTAGTTATTTTCTATAATTTTACGGAAATGGAATACATTTGAATGCGCAAAAATAAATATATATATCCGATTTTATTTAAGTCAAAGTTTAAGTATAGTTATTATAAATAAAAAATGTATTTAAAGTAACGACTAATGAACTATCTTAAGCATTTTTATATGCGTTTGAAAGTTATCTGACAAAAATTAAATAAAAAACATTATGATCAAAGAATTAAACCGTAATCTCATTTATCGGGAAAACCCAAACATCATTTGTTTTTAGTCAGGTTTTTTTTTAGTGCGATAAGACCTCGTCGTCCTACGGCATGCTAATCAGTGTCGAAAAGACAACACTGAGACCAAATAACACCACAGGCATCACCACTGAAATTAAGATCGGGGAGGAAAGAATAGAGACTGTAGGCCGCTTCAAACACCTAGGAGCAAAGTCTCAGAAGAAGGCTACTAGCCCGAACTGATGTCCAGGATTGCGCAGACTACAACAGCACTAAAAAAGCTCAATAAAATATGGAATGACAAAAATATAGCCCCCCCCCCCCCCCCCCCCCCCCGCACCAAAATCAGGCTGACGCGCTCATTAGTCCTCTCCATTTTCCTGTATGCCTGCGAATCCTGGACATTAACAGCCGATCTTGAAAGGAAAATAAAGGCGATGGAGATGAGATGCTTCAGAAGCTTTTATGGCATCTGCTATAGGGACCATATGATACAGTGAAAGAAAGGGTTCGCCAGGCAATTGGGTAATATGACGATCTTCTGGTGACTGTGAAAAAACGCAAACTACAATGGTATGGCCACCTAACAAGGAAACAAGGGCTTGCCAAAGACATATTGCAAGGCACCACAAGAGGAGGGAGAAGAAGAGGAAGACAAAGAAAAAAGTTGGAGTATAACATCAAAGAGTTGACAGGACTAACACTGGGCGATGCTGTGCTTAGTGCAGAAGACAGAGACGAATGGAGGAGGATGGTTCACATGTCATCTGTGGCGCCCCAACGGTCCAATGACTAATGGACATGATGATGATGAATATTGCGAAACAGAATTAAAATTAGCTTGTTCTAAATAAACACACAAATGACGCCATATCGCGAATTGCCTATTTTAGCCAAAACGTTTAGGTTTCTTTGATTTAATAACCACGGTTACAAAACTGATCAAGTTGTTTCCCTTCTTAAAAGTAAAATTAATACAGTTATTTGATTTCTTTTTAAATTGTTAATGAAACACACACACATTTTAGCTTTGTATTTTTAACATTAAATAAGTTTTTTACTTTCATTAAATTTATAACGTAATAAAAACTTAACCTTTAAATATACTTCTAATAAGAAATAGCCGTTTTAGTTAATCAGTGCAGCGAAACTCCATAGCAAAATGGTATTCACTAATCAACTTATCACTCATCCTAATTAGAAAAAACTATATGAAGTGCAAAAAATGTGTGATAGCGTATGGATGGGACTACAATCAGGTGGACTATTTTATTAATTTAAATCTGGGGGAGGTGGTGGATACTTTCATTTTGCCCCAGGCAGCACAAGATAACGTCTCAGAATAAAGGAATGAATTTGATACATGATTAAACCTTCTTAGGTACATGCATAGCTGAGGTAGGAAATAGGATGTGTACATTTTTACGTGGATGACAATATATTTAAATCCTATGGTCTAACATTTGGGAAAAAAGAGATGTTACATTCTCTTTTTACAAATAAACGTATGTTTACCAATTAAGAAAATAAATGGCGTTAACAAAACGTGGGTATATTTAAATAAGTATACCCATGAATATCAAATGCCCATTCATTTTAAGCACTTGAACATTTAATTTTGAAAAATAGAGATTGGTTTATTGTTTTCTTCAAATAATTAAAACAAATTTTTGTTTTTACTTAACGAAAAGTGAAGTGGTTTTGATTTTTTATGAGATTAACAACTTTCTTTTAAGAAAGAGACACTCAAGTCAGTTCTAAGTGTAAAACCGTTGCGAGATTCTTCTTTAGATAAAAAAAGTATGGCGTCTTACGATTTTCCGATAATGTATAATTTAAACAACAAAGCAAAAGGCTGTTTAAATTTTTGATAACGATATTAATATATCGAATTCCGTTAACATAAATATATATTTATATAATATATATTGAGTTTTTGTTATTATTTTAAGATTATGTTTTCACAATTTTAAGAGAGAAAAAAAAATTGTACTTCAAGGGCCAGAAAAGTGGTAGGGGTAGGCCTAACATTGAACAATTTAAAAACACATGACATCTAAAGTATTTCTCTAGCGTAAAAATCGTCCCTCAATAAACATCTCTAGTGACAATATGGATATAATTAGTGATAATTTAGATTTGTTATTTAAGGTCATATTTAGAGGAGGAAATTTGGAGTACGGTAGGCGTAAAATATACAGCAGATAAATACTTCTCAAAGCTTAATGATGCTAGAAATGTAAATATCCTTACATAGATACTTCTTTTTAAAGTTAGGAAATGTGATGAATTTATGCAATAGCAGATAGAAATTAGCGCTAAGAACCTGCCATTATTAACCCGATAACATCGGGTCATAAATTCTAGTACATAAATAAATAAATAAAATATTAATAATTTTTTTCTGTATCCAAATTACAATTGCTGCATGTCGAAAATCTACAATATGCGCCCAAATTCTACAATGTGCGCCTAACAGCTACATTATGCGCCCAAAAGCTACAATATGCGCCCAATGTTGCCATACTGAAACACACGAATTTTCAACACGTATAAAGTTTGTCAACGGTGCATAGGTAGCTCCAGTCAACCAGGTGTAACCAGTAGTGAATGTGATGATATGATGGCCAGTGTAACCAGTAGTGAATGTGATGATATGATGGCAAGTGTAACCAGTAGTGAATGTGATGATATGATGGCCAGTGTAACCAGTAGTGAATGTGATGATATGATGGCCAGTGTAACCAGTAGTGAATGTGATGATATGATGGCCAGTGTAACCAGTAGTGAATGTGATGATATGATGGCCAGTGTAACCAGTAGTGAATGTGATGATATGATGGCCAGTGTAACCAGTAGTGAATGTGATGATATGATGGCCAGTGTAACCAGTAGTGAATGTGATGATATGATGGCCAGTGTAACCAGTAGTGAATGTGATGATATGATGGCCAGTGTAACCAGTAGTGAATGTGATGATATGATGGCCAGTGTAACCAGTAGTGAATGTGATGATATGATGGCCAGTGTAACCAGTAGTGAATGTGATGATATGATGGCCAATGTAACCAGTAGTGAATGTGATGATATGATGGCCAGAGTAACCAGTAGTGACAGTGATGATATGATGGCCAGTGTAACCAGTAGTGACAGTGATGATGTGATGGCCAGTTGTTGCTGGAAATGGAAAAAGCATTCTTAATTGAGTATCATTTTCACTTCTATGAAATGTGACCACAAAGTGGCGATGTGTTTGAAAAAAAAAAACACCATCTGTTTAATTCTGATACCGATTCTAAAGACGGCGGCACCAAGTAACACAATTATGTTGTTGATTTTTAAATACAAAATTGTGTGCCGTTGTGTAGTGCAGTGTTTTTAGGGTAGTGGAAGTCTGAGGCGGCACATCTAGACCACCAGACTAAGGCGGCACATCTAGACCATCAGACTGAGGCGGCACATCTAGACCATCAGACTGAGGCTGTACACATGGACCATCAGACTGAGCCTGCACACATGGACCATCAGACTGAGGCTGTACACATGGACCACCAGACTAAGTCTGGACACATAGACCACCAGACTAAAACTGTACACATGGACCACCAGACTAATTCTGTACACATGAACCACCAGAGTAAGTCTGTACACATGGACCACCAGACTAAGTCTGAACACATGGACCACCAGACAAAGTCTGTACACATGGACCACCAGACTGAGGCTGCACATATCGATTACACTCGCACGATGTTTGTTTAACGATACCTGTGAGGGCGCCGGTGACAGACTACTCCACGGGGACCGCACAGGTAAACATCAACCCGGGATGGTCAGGTAGAACTCCTACCCGTTCATCCGTAAAACCCATCGGTCATGTTGTTGGAGGTGCCGCTCACCAGATGGCGCCACGCTCTGATTGAAATGATGACACGGTATAACCGCCCTGCTAACACACCTGATGGTTTATAGGCAGAACATTGCAAGAGGATTTCGTTCCCTGTGATGTCACGCCATAAATCGCCCGTTATGAAAGGAATAACACGCTTGAGATTTTGTGACGTCACAAAGGTCGCGTGGTGGGGGGGGGGGTTACTCAGTTGACCATAAATTATATACATATATATTATCATTCGCTGGGCATTTGGAATTATTGATCACGATCGATAAATGATTTACCCTTTTTCTGATAAAGTCAAGCCAGTTAAGAAGTTGCTTAGTTATTGAAGATAAAACAAATACATAATTTAGCCTCGGTGCTCAGCATGGGAATCAAATCTCCTGTAAAACAATGTTACAAAGATTCTACAAGGACCGACGAGAAAGACGACGAGAAGAGGGAAAGCTTGGGCTGAATCTCCCCTCCCCTCCCCCACTCTGTTGACACACTTTGACATCCCCTCCCACACTAGCCCCAAAATAACAATGCAATCAAGTCTCCCCCCCTCCCCCCATCCCACATGAATCAAATCACGCACAGGATTGTATCCACCCTAGCTGGCAGCTCAGGTCTGGTCTACCTGGCAAATGAGAGTCACTCAACCTTGGGTTGTTACATTCAGCAGACGATACAATAGGAAAGCGAGGGAGGCAAGGTCAGCTCAACACAAAGCCATGTGTATGTGCCTCACCACATGTAAGCCGTCCCCTGACCCTCCTCACCCCCGCCCACCGGACCACCGTTACATATAATAAGTATTGGGCTCATGATGTATCTTTTGAATTCAGTCGTCCGCCACTTTCTCATTCAACATACTAATAATTAAAGATATCATATTTATATACCAAAAAAAAAAAAAAAAAAAAA
>CAXITT010000092.1:1260682-1275727 GCA_964033795.1 Lymnaea stagnalis | reverse complement strand
GAAAAGAGAAAAAAAAAAGGGGGGGGGGGGGGCATTCAGAAAGTACCAAGCACACAGTTACATACCCCCCCCCCCCACCCTTATAAGTAAGGAAAAATACAATCTTCCAATATTATATCACAAAATGTTGACAATCTATTAAAACAATCTTTATTTTTGTTTAAATTCATTAGACATGTACATCACAAAGTTATATCGACATGAACATTACAAATGTGTATAGACATGTACATCACAAATGCATATAGACATGTTCATCACAAATGTATATCGACATGTACATCACAAAATTATATCGACATGTACATTACAAATGTATATCGACATGTACATCACAAATGTATATAGACATGTACATTACAAATGTATATCGACATGTACATCACAAAAGTAAATAGAAAAGTACATCACAAAAGTATATAGACATGTACATCACACATTTAAGTCTTACACAGACGTCTATCGACATTTAAATTGTTGACGTTTAAAGAGGGGTGGGGTGGAGAGTGGGGGATAGCGTAATTGGTTCTCATTTATTTAAAATACAGCCACAAGCCTGGGTGGGGGGGGGGAATTAGATTTTTGGGAGATATGGGGATATATTTTCCGGGATAGATTTGTGGGGGATAGATATTTGGGGGATCGTTGTGGGGGACTTTGATTTTGTGAAACAGAGTCGGAAGAACAGAGAGAAGCCGTTAACAATTCTAGAGAAGGGTGGATGTAGGGGTGCAAAGTTTCAGTCTACTGGGGAAGGTAGGAGGTGAGAGTCGATGAGAATGTACGACTCCTAAATTTTGGAGTGTCTTCCGAGTGTCAAGACACACGGTTTTACCTGTGAACAGCCTGTTTCACTCACGGGCACATGTGCCAGCGATGTTCTAACTAACGGGCACATGTGCCAGCGATGCTCTAACTCAGGGGCACATGTGCCACCGATGCTCTAACTCACGGGCAGATGTGCCACCGATGCTCTAACTCAGGGGCACATGTGCCACCGATGCTCTAACTCACGGGCAGATGTGCTACCAATGCGCTAACTCAGGGGCACATGCGCCACCGTTGCTCTAACTCAGGGGCACATGCGCCACCGTTGCTCTAACTCAGGGGCACATGTGCGTGATCTGTGTGCAAGCTGTGTGGAGAGTGATAAAGGAGATCATGTTAAAATCATATCAAATGGGCCCTAAGGATGAACTAAGGGGGTCCGTAGTATGAAAGATTTGTGTTTATTTATGTCTGTACTGATTGACACAGGTACATCTTGCTAACAGTTTGGCGTGAATAAGGTGTCTTAACGGTGTCAAAACACGATGCTTCTATATTTACCTGTAACCTTTGGAAAGAGAGACATCTCCGGCTGCGATAAATAACAGACTGTTTATCATTTGTTTTTCCTTTCTTGGAAATTTTTAATTAATCACATTGTATTTACATAGCAACGAAATGATTACCCAAACATAAATTAATAATTATTTTGTTATTTGAGGTAAATCATGATTATAATTTGTAAGATAAATCAAGATGTAGGTTGTAGGGATATACCTGTACACGTCATTTGTTAATTATTTGAAAAAAAACAACAAAAAAAAAAAACAGAAGACTTTCTATCAATGTTATCTATGGTTCCGGGTCATTGCGTTTATCTATGTTAAATGTTCAAAGTGCTATCTTTCAAAACAGGCGGAGACAAATACAATCTGAACCATGGATTCTCACATCGGAATACACGTGTGGTACATTGCATTGTTCCAGGTGGCACTTGGATGCATCTCCAAATAAAAACAGGTATTCATTAAGAATTACAAACCAAGATTCTATATGAATTTTAGCAGATATTTAAGGTGCTAGCAAGTTTTAAAAGTTTGAGAAACCATTATATCTAGCCATTCATGTCAGGACTTAGAACGTCGCATTAACAAGAACTTCGACGGTGGCAGATTCGTCATCATAACACTAACAGTCTGTTGTTTGAGACATGTTTTAGACATGTGGAATACGACAACTTTAGAAAGACACATTGATTAAAATATATTAAAGTCCTTCATATAATTTCGTTTCTGAATCTTCAAGACTAAATTTAGTTCATTCAAGACTAAATCTAGTTCATTCAAGACTAAATCTAGTTCATTCAAGGCTAAATCTAGTTCATTCAAGACTAAATCTAGTTCATTCAGGGCTAAATGTAGTTCATTCAAGACTAAATCTAGTTCATTCAGGGCTAAATCTAGTTCATTCAGGGCTAAATCTAGTTCATTCAAGACTAAATCTAGTTCATTCAAGACTAAATCTAGTTCATTCAAGGCTAAATCTAGTTCATTCAAGACTAAATCTAGTTCATTCAAGACTAAATCTAATTCATTCAAGACTAAATCTAGTTCATTCAAGACTAAAACTAGTTCATTCAAGACTAAAACTAGTTCATTCAAGACTAAATCTAGTTCATTCAAGACTAAATCTAGCTCATTCAAGACTAAATCTAGTTCATTCAAGGCTAAATCTAGTTCATTCAAGACTAAATCTAGTTCATTCAGGGCTAAATCTAGTTCATTCAGGGCTAAATCTAGTTCATTCAAGACTAAATCTAGTTCATTCAAGAATAAATCTAGTTCATTCAAGACAAGACACAGCCAGCTCGAAAACTTTCATACGGCAACTGTTTTATCACGTGACTGCTTAGAGAGGTACACATGGATGCAGCAAAGAAGTAACTTACGTATCACGTTACAGCATTAAGGGGTACACATGGTTTTAACAAAGAAGTAACAGATTTATCCCGTGACTGCTTAAAGTGGTACACATCTGTGTAACAAAGAAGATGGGCAAATGCAGAATATTCAGACGGAACTTTAAAAAAAAAAAAAAAAAAAAAAAAAAAAAAAAAAAAGAACAAAAAAAAAAAAAAAAAAAAAAAAATTGGCATGGAGGTAAGTTATTTTTTTACCAGCTTTTTTAAGTGGTAAGGAATACCCTCCATTATTGAGAACCCATGATCTAACCTATCGCACGCACCGGCACTGCAACTGGCATTGGCATCCTTACCCTTGCCTTTGACCCAAATACATGAACTGCATGAACTCACCAAAAAAAAAATGATCTCTTCTATTCCAATTAGCTGACGTCACCAAAATGGCGCAGATGCTTAAAAAAAAAAACAACAACAACAAAATCAACTCAGTTGACGTCTGCTATTGGTTTAAAGGATGTTCCTTGCCAGAGTTTCTTCGCAGCTAAGATCAACGACTCATTTTCTTGTTACCTGGGTGGACATTTTTTCTCACCTGCGGCGTTGAAGCAAACATAAAATGTTGAAATGCCCTCCTAACTAAACGACGGCTCCCTCTTTTAAACTCCCCCTGTCCTCCTCTGGAATCATACTCCAGGAACGATGCACCTTTCATCTTCCCCCCCCCCCACACAACAGGTACAGCACACCTTTCACATCCCTCCCCTAGTACCCCAGGAACGACACAACTTTCACCTCATTCCCCTAGTACCCAATGTACAACACACCTTTCACCTCCCCGTACCGCAGGTACAACACACCTTTCACCTCCCTCCCTTAGTACCCCAGGTACGACACGCCTTTCACCTCCTTCCCCTAGTGCCCCATGTACAACAACACAACTTTCACCTCCTTCCCCTAGTACCCCACGTATAACACACCTTTCACCTCCCCGTACCGCAGGTACAGCACACCTTTCACCTCCCTCCCCTAGTACCCCAGGTACGACACAACTTTGACCTCCTTCCTCTAGTACCCCATGTACAACACACCTTTCACCTCCCTCCCCTAGTGCCCCAGGTACGACACACCTTTCACCTCCTTCCCCTAGTACCCCATGTACAACACACCTTTCACCTCCCCGTACCGCAGATGCGACACACCTTTCATCTCCCTCCCTCGAGTACTCCTGGTACGACACACCTCGCTCCCCCTAGTACCCCCAAATACGACACACCTTTCACCCCCCCCCCCCCCCCCCCCCCGACCCCCCCCCCCCCCCCCCCCCCCCCCACCCCCCCGCCCCCCGTACCGCAGCTGCGACACCCCTTTCATCTCCCTCCCTCGAGTACTCCTGGTACGACACACCTCGCTCCCCCTAGTACCCCCAAATACGACACACCTTTCACCCCCCCCCCCAGTACCCCAGGTACTCCCAACCCCTCTCGCCTCCCCATAACCCCAGGTGCTCACTAGGTGCTAAATTCCACGTCTGGTTTTCTCCCTCGACTGTCTCACGTATTTATCTCCGTATGTCTTTATCGTGTCTGACTCGAGCTTCAGTTAGCACGAGGGCGCTGAGCACGAGATAAAGACCCGATCGATAATCGATTTTCAACTCACTTTGGACGTTACGGGGGCGCGTACCACTGGATGGAGTTGCTGGCACCCTACGCTGTCCATCCGTGGCAGATTAACAGTTTCACCGGATTAGAGGTCGATGACAACGTTGAACATCTGATCACGTGCCCTCATCGCCCCCCTCCCCCCTTGCCGTTTGATGCACATACTCAGACAAAACAAGATGGCGGACAAAGGACTCGTATATTTAAATGTAGATGTGTGTGTCTGTGTGTCTCATGACTGTTTTCTTGTTGTCATTATTAATAATAAACAATAATAAAGTTTATTTCAAAAACACGCTTCATCCCCAAAGATTCGAAGCGCGGTCAACAAAATACAATCTATAATTTACCACATTTAAAACAAACGCAACACTACAAAAACTAATTACAAGCATACCAAGTCAAAGTCTTTCTAGCCAATTCAACCCTAAGCAACACAGCCAATATGCAGTAACTGGAAAATATGGTAACAATCATCCCAGAAGGTGTTTGCGAAATAGATGTGTCTTTAAATCGGTTTTAAAGGACTCCAGGGTCTGGTTGTTTCTGAGAGCGACAGGAATTACGTTCCAGATTGTTGGACCAGCAAATGCAAAAGTGCGCTTTCCGTAAGTCTCAAGGCGAACACGTGGTGTCGAGAGTTTGCCCCTATCGGATGAGCGGAGTTGTCTAGCGGGTACTTAAGGGGTCAGCAGCTCTTTCAGATAGGACGGCGCCAGGTCATGTAAGCATCGGTAGCACAAAGTTGCGATTACCTCCAACTTTCACTGGGAAAAACTGAGTGGACAACTGTCATAAATCATTGTAATTACAAGTTTGATTTAATTTGACATAGTTATTAAGAGATACATTTTGAACAATAATTTTAGTAGCCAAAAGACATATTGTTAATTTACAAATAGCCCACGTCATGATAATGAATATCGGAAAAATACTCACTTTTAATACTTTTATTGTGTTACGGTCATTAAAAAAAATATTTCTAAGTATACCAGGGATCGGAAAAACTATGGCTCGCGGGCCGGATCCGGCCCACGGCTTCGGTTTATCCGGAGCGCTAGGAACTTAAATTTTTTATTATGATTTTGTATTTATTTATTTTTTTAAACTGACATTTGTGTAAAAATATTATGTATACCCTTATCCTTACCCTTAACTTGTTTTTAATTTTACATGGAAACTTGTTTTAAGTTATTATTCACAATATCAAATGTTCGTCTCAAATTAACTTTGAGAAAATGTGGAGTTTTCAACTTCAAGCCAATCAACAGGTGTTAATGGGGGGGGGGGGGGGGCTTATTACAATCAATGTCAGTGGTGAAACATTCCCGTAGGAAGCAATAGGTTTGAGGTTCAATGCCACAAGAGTTTGTGAAAGGTTTTGCACGCTGACTTGAGACAGCACCAACATGGCCGTCCTGCAGATCTCGATGCCAAAAAAAAATTAAAATAATAATCAGAACAATTTTCCAAATATGTTTGATTGTGTTGTAGCTAAGCAAAAATTTAGTTGACAAATAAGATGACTAGTAAGCTGACAAATAAGCTGACAAATACTCTGACAAACAAGCTGAAGAACTAGCTGACAAAACTGCTAACAAATAAGCTGAAAATAAGCTGACAAATAAGCTGATAAATAAGCTAAAAAAATAAGCTGACAAATAAGCTGACAAATAAGCTGGTAAATTAGCTGATAAATAAGCTGACAAATAAGCTGACAAATAAACTTGAAACGGAGATCTGCAATGCAAACATATTGTAGGACGTACACTGAGAAGTTAAACTAATAGAACGCTATAAGTGGCTAATGTGACGTCGGTTTAGTCCTTTTAAAAACCTTTGCTCGTACATTCACTTCCGTCTTGGTGCAGCACCAGGTACTTGTGTGAGATGACGTCATGAAACTTGTGGGGGGGGGGGGAATAGTTACAGGGGCTGACTGATCTGATGAGCACTCGCTAACCATGTTGACAATAGTGAGTCGATAGTGAGTCGATAGTGGGACGAGGGTGAGACGATAGTGAGACAGTACTGAGACGATAGTGAGTCGATAGTGAGACAGTACTGAGACGATAGTGAGACGATAGTGAGACGATAGTGAGACAGTACTGAGACGTTAGTGAGACGATAGTGAGACAGTACTGAGACGATAGTGAGTCGATAGTGAGACGATATTGAAACAGTACTGAGACGATAGTGAGTCGATAGTGAGACGATAGTGAAACGATAGTGAGACGATAGTGAGACAGTACTGAGACGATAGTGAGTCGATAGTGAGACAGTACTGAGACGATAGTGAGACGATAGTGAGACAGTACTGAGACGTTAGTGAGACGATAGTGAGACAGTACTGAGACGATAGTGAGTCGATAGTGAGACGATAGTGAGACGATAGTGAGACGATAGTGAGACGATGGTGAGACGATAGTGAGACGATAGTGAGACGATAGTGAGACAATAGTGAGACAATAGTGAGACAATAGTGAGACAGTGCTTATATGATAGTGAGTCGATAGTGAGAGAGTAGTGAGAATATAGAGAGACGATAATGAAACGATAGTGAGACAGTAGTGAGACGATAGTGAGTCGATAGTGAGACGATAGTGAGACAGTAGTGAGAAAATAGCGAGATTGTAGTGACACGATCTTGTGACGGTAGTCTGATGGTAGTGAGAAATAGTGAGACGTTAATGAGACAATAGCGAGTCGGTAGCGAGACGATAAGGAGCATTGTCATTTAGCATTAATTATTTGTCATTATGTCATAACAGTTCATGCTGCTCCAGGATGTGACAAGTAGTTGTGACAAGTAGATGTGACAAATAGATGTGACAAGTAGATGTGACAAGTAGATGTGACAAGTAGATGTGACAAGTGGATGTGACAAGTGGATGTGACAAATAGATGTGACAAGTAGATGTGACAAGTAAATGTGACAAGTGGATGTGACAAGTGGATGTGACAAGTGTTTTGACGAGTGGATGTGACAAGTGGATGTGACAAGTAGATGTGGCAAATAGATGTGACAAGTGGATGTGACAAATAGATGTGACTAGTAGATGTGACAAGTGGATGTGACAAGCAGATGTGATTAAGTGGATTTGACAAGTAGATGTGACAAGTAGATGTGACAAGCAGATTGACAAGTAGATGTGACAAGTAGATGTGACAAGTAGATGTGACAAGTAGATGTGACAAGTAGATGCCCCAAATCAAATATTTCTTTTCATCTGCTAAGATTTTATTTGCACTCTCATTGAAAATAATGTGATATCTGTCATACAAACACCAGTATTTCTTGCTGGACCTTGCATTCTGACATGGACAAAGGTCACTGACGGGTTTGGAACATGGGTTGATATACATACAAACCGCGTCCGGACATTGCTGTGAAAGTAATTTCGTCGACGGAAAAATGGATTGACGGAAATTTTGAGTTGATAAATTTACTTTTGAACGCATTATTTTGTTTTACTCTAGAGTAACGAATACTGTTCAAAAAGAAATTTGACGAAAATTTTAACATTTAAACTGGGGAAGAAAAAAAAATTGACCAAATTTCCGTTCGATCAGCTTCCCGTCGATCAAGTTTCCATCGACGAATTCAAACAAATTTCCGGTAACCACTACAAACATTGAAAAAATGCTTTGATCGCCCATATGGGCCACTATTTGGGTCATCTTGCGGGCCATAATGTGGGTCACCTTGTGGGTCACCAAGTGGGTCATCTTCACGCCACAATCTACCCGGCCCCAAAAGCCCTATATGAGAACTTCAAAGCGCCCCTCGTTCAAAAAAATGTCCCGCCCCCTGGTGTATACCATTGATCACCTGCCCCCTGGTGTATACCATTGATCACCTGCCCCATGGTGTATACCATTGATCACCTGCCCCATGGTGTATACCATTGATCACCTGCCCCATGGTGTATACCATTGATCACCTGCCCCATGGTGTATACCATTGATCACCTGCCCCATGGTGTATACCATTGATCACCTGCCCCATGGTGTATACCATTGATCACCTGCCCCATGGTGTATACCATTGATCACCTGCCCCATGGTGTATACCATTGATCACCTGCCCCCTGGTGTATACCATTGATCACCTGCCCCATGGTGTATACCATTGATCACCTGCCCCATGGTGTATACCATTGATCACCTGCCCCCTGGTGTATACCATTGATCACCTGCCCCCTGGTGTATACCATTGATAATGGTTAAAAAAAAAAAAAGAAGACATTATTCACGTCAATGTTGACTTATTTATATCACAATCTAGAGACACACCCGGAGACACCCGGACGCACCTGGACACACCCGGACACACCTGGGACACACGTGTCAAAACTGTTGGATTAGACAACCAAACACAAGGACCTGATTTATGGCATCATCTCTACATTAAATTGTCCACCCACAAAAATTATTTCATAATGATATCAATTTGTTGATTAAATCAAGAAAAGTTAATCCCGTGAAATTTAAGTTTAAAAAAAAAAAAACCATTGCCATAGTGAGTTGCTCGAGGGTACGGCGAGAACACGGGTTTAATTGGTGTGAGAGAATTAACTCCAGGGACACGTCAGGACTGTGGGGTGGGGGAGATATGACGGAGTGAGGAAAGGAGGGAAGGGGACGTGAGGGGGGGGTGTTCCCCGGGGTCACTTTTGATGATCGATCCAATAAGCCACGTGTTAACAGTGGAGCAGGGTGGAGCCACTAATAAACCCTTGAGTGGGCTGAGGGAAGTGGGGGGNGGGGGGGGGGGGGGGAGGTAGGGTATGTGAATGTCTCAAGCAGTTGTGGGCGAATATACATAATTGGGGAGATTAGGTTGTAGAGAGAAGTTGTTAACTAATACACATGAGATGGAGATACGGTAAGGGGGTGGGGTGGGGGTAGAGAGCAGTTGTCCACTAACACACATGAAGGTGGAGGTGATAGAGTGTGTGAATTCAACAGGTTGGTTGGGGGGGGGGAGGGGGGGAGTCGGCTGCGTGTGTAATAGTTTGGATGTTATGTGATTGTGAATTGGTCGGAGTTTGAAGACAGTGCAGCTGGTTGGGATTGTGAATTGGTCGGAGTACGAAGACAGTGCCGCTGGTTGTGATTGTGAATTGGTCGGAGTACGAAGACAGTGCCGCTGGTTGTGATTGTGAATTGGTCGGAGTTCGAAGACAGTGCCGCTGGTTGTGATTGTGAATTGGTCGGAGTACGAAGACAGTGCCGCTGGTTGTGATTGTGAATTGGTCGGAGTTCGAAGACAGTGCCGCTGGTTGTGATTGTGCATTGGTCGGAGTTCGAAGACAGTGCCGCTGGTTGTGATTGTGAATTGGTCGGAGTTCGAAGAAAGTCCCGCTGGTGGTAGTGATTGTGAATTGGTCGGAGTTCGAAGACAGTGCCGCTGGGGCCTGTGGCGTGTGAGAGGGGGGGGGGGTAGGAAGAGCTGTTAGTCAGAACAACACCAGGGCACCACCAAATAATAAGGGAAGTAATACCAACACTTTAACGAGATGACCAAGGGCAAAGTATTTGAAAATTATGTTTGTCCCGCTGGTGGTAGTGATTGTGAATTGGTCGGAGTTCGAAGACAGTGCCGCTGGGGCCTGTGGCGTGTGAGAGGGGGGGGGTAGGAAGAGCTGTTAGTCAGAACAACACCAGAGCACCACCAAATAATAAGGGAAGTAATACCAACACTTTAACGAGATGACCAAGGGCAAAGTATTTGAAAATTATGTTCTTTAAAATTAGCACGCTAGAAAAGGAAAGTCCCGTAATTTGCGGTAGGATCCCTTGAAACAGGAAGTACTTATAACTTCTCTCCCCTTGTCCCCAGGGTTATTCAATAGTTAATTTTTTTTTTAAAGAAAAAAAAAAGAAAGATGGTGGCACTAACCAATTAATTATCGAAGGACAATTTTTAATGCGAATGACAACATATTTAACAGTTTGTTAACAAAGCTCGCAGAGCCTCAGTTGGCAGATAGGTCATGGAGAAATCCGTCGGAGGCTGGGTTGGTGAATTCCGGAAATAGTTTCTTCATAGACTCCTTAGCTAAAACAAAGCAATTATTTAAAAAAAAAACTAAAAAAAAAAAAAACAAACTTTCTCTGTTACTTTCGGGTGAAAGTGCGCCATCTCCCACACAAATAACAAAACGCGTGTGGTTTTTTTCACCCTCATTTCCTGGTGTGTCTTACCAGCAGAACTCGCAGACGTCTTTTTTTTTTTGTTTTTGTTTGCCTTATCTCCCCCGTGACAGCCTCATCAATTTCATTGTCATCAACCTCCATCTTGGCAGCTCTATCGGAGCATCTCCCTCGCCAACACCTTCCTCCCAAACACACAAACCTGTGATACGCCTTTGTTCTATTGGAACGCACGCCGAGAAATCAAGGAGTGGGTCCAAGTGGGACGTCATTGAAACATCGGAAACTATATCACTTACTAAAATTAGTACCTCTCTTCCCATTGAGCGTGTTTCATTGTTTAACAAGCGTCTAGCCACATATAACAGAACAAACTTATCTCTACACTGAAGAATTTTATTTTTTTAATGCACATTTTTTTTTTAACAAGAACACATTTTTGCTGTTGTGCGGTTTGGTTAAAAGGTCATGATTTTGTTATTTTTGAGCCTGAATTTCTCTACTTCTCCGGATTCAGCTAACCTAAGAGATGGCTGAATTTGCGAATATAACATTTGATTCCCGATTGACCCCTTTCGAGTAAACATCTCTTTTCGGTATAGTTTTTAAAATATTTTTCTAGGTCTGAATGAAGACAAACAACAAAATCGATCTTATATTCAACTATTATTCCAGTTACATACGCTAAAGAGAACATCTAAATTAAGTGATCTTGAGAAAGATTTTGACCAGATGATAACTATTGTTTGAGCTATTTCATGTTTATAAACGAACCTCAGCACTTTTTTTGACAAGCACACATTTTAGCATTCTTCATTGAGACCCTCGACGTGCGCTCGTCCTAGCTCGTGCAGACACGTTGACTGATAGAACACGTGCGCTAAACAGAGCATGCGTCTGAGCAATATGCACAGTGTATGTCTGTAAGTGGGGGAACAGAGGGTGTCTGTATGGGCTGGTGTATGTCTGGTAGTGCATGTCTGGTAGTGCATGTCTGGTAGTGCATGTCTGGAAGTGCATGTCTGGTAGACTGTGTCTAGTAGTGCATGTCTTCTAGACTATGTCTGGTATAGTGAATGTCTGTGGTGCATGTCTGGTCGTGTATGTCTGGTAAAGTGTATGTTTGGTGGTGCATGTCTGGTCGTGTATGTCTGGTAGCGTTGGTATTTTGGTTTTCGGACGTGGACATCTATAAGGACTATAATATATTTAAACATCTGAGATGTCTCCCACCCTTCTACAACTATCATTCGCAAAAGTTACATTAGTTTTATCACTGATCATGCATGCATATTATCTTTCACTGCTCGTGTATTTACAGGTCAAATATATGGAAGTACCATGCATAATTGTATGAGTGTGTATTTGATATACTCCATGAGATAGTTCCGACACAGTATCGTCACAGTATTGTCACAGTATCGTCACAGTATCGACACAGTATCGTCACAGCATCGTCACAGTATCGTCTCTGATATTTCAATTATAAAACTCCAATAAAAAAGGCATTCCTGTTAATTGAGCATGCAAAAAATAATTTAATTATAGAAGGTACGATTACACTCTACAACAGAGATGGTGAAATACAGAGACGGTGAGATACAGAGATGGTGAGATACAGAGATGGTAAGATACAGAGATGGTAAGATACAGAGATGGTAAGATACAGAGATGGTGAGATATAGAGATGGTAAGATACAGAGATGGTGAGATACAGAGATGGTAAGATACAGAGATGGTAAGATACAGAGATGGTAAGATACAGAGATGGTGAGATACAGAGATTAAGATACAGAGATGGTAAGATACAGAGATGGTGCGATACAGAGATGGTGAGAGTTGAGATACAGAGATGGTGAGATACAGAGACGGTAAGATACAGAGATGGTAAGATACAGAGATGGTGCGATACAGAGATGGTAAGATACATACATGTTGACAACAGAGGCGGTGGGATACAGCTTTTTCCACAAAACAGATGGGGAAATACATGTTTGGTCAGCCCAGCTCATTCGTGTATGTAACTTAAATGTAAAGAATAACTAAACTCATTGGGGAAAACCCCATAAATGATGCTTTAATTATCACTAGCACATCTTTGTCCATGATTTGATATTGTTCAATTGACAATGATGTTTGATGACTATTGAATAAGAGTTGATTGTCGAGATACTATTTACTTATGCTACGCTACGTTACATGACATTGTGTGATATTTTCTACCTGCTATTGCGAAAACTCATCAGAATCCCTTTTTTAAAAAAAAATAAATAAATATAAACTAATATTTACGTTTCTAGAATCAATTAGTTTACAGAGATAAATAATTGCTATATACTTTTGCGTTCCCAAACAAGAATTTTTTTGTCCCTCTAAAAATTGTAAAACTTGACCTCAAATTTTCAACAAAAACTCTATAAACCATTTTAAATATATTTTATATTAACGGATTTTGATCTCTGGATATCTGCATCAAACATGTTACAAAACGTTGCACTTTTGTTTTTTTTACGACACTATCGAAGAAGCGTATAACAACGTATTCGTTTATCGTAAGAAGCATCGCTTAGTGGCTTTCAAGTCTGTAACAGCCTGGAGTGATACTTTTTTTTTTTTAAATATTAATCTCATAAAAATATACACCAGCTTCAGTTTTGGCAACAAGTAAAAACAAAACTATGCTTTGATATCTTGACAGAAAATCTTCACACACCAATGTTCTTGCCCGTGAGCTGTACAGGAAGACAAAATATGGCTCTAGTTTTAAGATGACATTTTCACGCGTAAAACTTGAGTGGGTTTTGATATAATTTATATTTGAGGTATGGTTATACTTTTTCCAAATGTACCCACGTTTTGTCAACGCCATGAACTGTTTTTTTCTTAATCGGTGTAAGCAATATTTATTGGTAGAAAGAGAATGTAACAATCTCTTTTTCACCACTGTACCATCATTGGATTTAGACTATTGCCATCCACATAAAAATGTACTCATCCTATTCTTTACCCCCGATATAATTACATAAGAAGCTAAATTGTGTATCAAATTCATTCAATTATTATCTTGTGCTCCCTGGGGAAAAAATGAAAGCATCGAATCCCCCGTCACCCACAATTTTTAATCACAATTCATACAAATCATCCACAGGGTTGTAGCCCCTAACGTACGCAAACACTTGTTTTTTTGGACGTCTCTAAAATTAGTAAAAATTCTAAAATCCGAGATCCCTTTTATCAACAATTTATTTTATATTTTTCTAATTATATATATTTATATATATAAAATTATTCGCATTTATTGAAATTCTATGTTTATTTATTTAAACATTAAAAAATATACAAAAGTTAAAATCTGTCATATGTTTTTTTTTTTTTGTTTTGCTTATATTGATATCAAAATGAACCAAATGCGACTTGATAAGTTTGTTCTTATATGTGTAAGTGATCAGTAAAATCGTTCGTGCTATGTCGCTATAAAGTTTCACTTCATGAATTGACTTAAACGGCATTTTCTTATCAAAAGTATTTTTAAAAGTTATTTATTATTTTTTTTTTTACTTGTAAAATTTAAAACTCCGGCCATGGAAATAAACTAGGACGTCATGAAGCATGAGTTTCCATTGCAAATAAAATACATTTGAGTATTTACTGGAAATCCAGTAATTATTTTATCAGACTTCGAAGTTGGGTTTAACAGAACCCCCCCCCCCCCCCAACCCCCCACCCCCCCCCCCCCACCCCAACCAATTTTCCATCCAGTGCCAGCATTTGAAAATAAGATATTCACCATTATTATGTCTATTATCTTTTTTTTGTGTGATGGTAAGTGCATCAGCATCTTTAATAATAATTATTAACTNGGGGGGGGGGGGAGGGGGGGGGGGGGGGAAAGGTAAGGGGGGTGGGGGGGGGGGTTGTCGGTGTGAAACATTTCAGGTACACCTACGACATGTGAACTTTAACAACTCATTTAAAGGAATGCCGCAAATGCATTTAAACTTGGGGGTGGGGAAGTTTCAAAGGATTTGGCAGGGTGGGTGGTGAATGTCGAAGATGAAGGGGTGCAAATGTGAGCTCGAAAGTTAGATGGAGTTAGTGTCACGATTTTTTCTATTTTAAAAAGGGGTGAGCGTGAGAGAGTGAGAGAGTGAGAAGGGGTGAAGGTGTGAGATTGTGAGAGTGTGGTTGGGCGTGGCAGTGATTACCTTTGACCACGTGACATCGACATGAATCAGACCTGCACTTGTTAACGAAAGGTATTTGTGTGTGTGTTCATTCAACAGAAGGTTCAATAATTTTTCAGTCAATCTCACGCCCCAACCCCATCCATCTCACGCCCCAACCCCTTCCATCTCACGCCCCAACACCTACCATCTCACGCCTAAACCCCATCCATCTCACGCCCCAACACCTACCATCTCACGCCCAAACCCCATCCATCTCACGCCCCAACAACTACCATATCACGCCCCACCCCCTTCAATCTCACGCCCCAACCCCTTCCATCTCACGCCCCAACCCCTTCCATCTCACGCC
>CAXITT010000092.1:1233925-1250136 GCA_964033795.1 Lymnaea stagnalis | reverse complement strand
TATATATATATATATATATATATATATATGGACATATGCATTGATGAGTATCACTTAAATAAAATAATAGATAGATCTACTTCTGAAAGTAAAGCACGGTAAAAAGATATTTTAAAATTATTTTTACGAGAACAGTCGGAGGAGCACACTGGTAAATCCTGATTAGATCGTAGAACAAATGAATTCCGATATCTTTCGGTTTCTTGGGGGCCACTGATGCTTTGTCTAGTTAGTGTCATCACTAAACCAATAGTCTACCACAATGCAATGCCCCTTGCCTTTGATTCCTGTACTATGTGAGAAGTGTCGTGGAGATCAACTGCGAGAATCAAATGAATCTGCTTTTGAGCTAGAGCTTAATCCTTGCGCAACCCGTTTATTGCCATTCAGTGTTATTCAATCTGTAATATTCCTGTTTATGTGCTCCGTGCATAGCAATGTAACTAATAAAGAATACATTGAATAATTGAATGGTGTGATTATCAAACGTATACATAACACAAGAAACGCAGGTCATAACAAACGAGAATCAAACGTGCTTTAATGAGCTGTCTCTTCTTACTAATATTGACTCTATAATAAACATTTGCATGGACGTACACATACAAAATACGGTTCATAAAAAGTGTTCCTGGGACATTTTTTGCCGGTCACCGGATATGGAGGCTGTGGCATTTTGGTTCTCCTTAGATGTGTTCATACTGACAACCGTCATAAAGACGCGGTATTGACAGATGTCACAATGTGGCATCAATGCCAATGTTATAAGTGACCGATACATTAAAATTGACCGACACATTATAAGAGACCGACACATTATAAGAGACCGACACTTTATAAGAGACCGACACATTATAAGAGACCGACACATTAATATGATCGGGACACTTTGCAGACTATTTAAACAAGTGATTTTTTTTTTCAGTCGGGGAAAAGCAGAGAAGCAGGGAGCGGAGCTGAGCAATCGATCAGAGCATACACCACTCTTTTCACCGGGGTGTTGACACATGACCCGGGACTAAACGTGTGAAGAGATTCCAGAAAATCTGTGGACTTTGTTGATGTAACGAGCAAAAGTCTGTTGGCGTTCACCCCACCCAACACCTCTTATGTGCCCCTGACAAGACGGCACTTCAATTTTAAACGCATAAGCAATTTAAGAAAAAAACATATCTACACACATACAGATCTATTGGGGCGTCCGCCTACACACATACATATCTATTGGGACTTCCCCCTACACACATACAGATCTATTGGGAGTCCGCTTACACAGATACAGATCTATTGGAGCGTCCGCCTACACACACACAGATCTATTGGGACGTTCGCCTACACAAATACAGATCTATTGGGGCGTCCGCCTGCATGTGACATTCAATGGATAACTGCATGTGAAATTCAATGTATAACTATGTGAGATTCAATGGATACTTGTATGTGACTTCTATGGATAATAATAATTGTATTTGACATTCAATGGATAACTGTATAAGGCATTTAATGGATAACTGGATGTGGCATTCTAATGTTGAACTTACCTCAGATTAAGAGGTTCCGGTAATATCCAATTTCCGAAGAGAGGGAAAAAACAACACGATTTTGAACAGCACTCTGGAGTTTATGGGTTAAAGGAATTAAGGTTTCAAAATTGTGTCTGACCAATGGCTAGGGTTTGACTAATGGCTAGGGTCTAACCAATGGCTAAAAGTCTGTTCTGTTAGTTTTGTCTAAGAGTTCCTAAAATAAAATACAAATTTGATTCGTCTCTAATTTTGTTCACTCTAACTAACACATTTAGAATATTTCATGCAAAAATTCACTAACTTTTTTTTTTACCCTTATGTAATTATTTTCTAAAAATATTTTTTTCAGTTAAAACAAGAAAAGATTCTAATTTAAAAAAAATATATATATATATATAATTTAAAACTTCTTCTAGGTCACTTTATAAATAAATAACTGTTTAAACTGGTTCAGAGTCTTAATAGCTCTAGTTTTCTGGAAAATATCCGAACACTTCATTTGTCTTTTTTTTTTTTTAAACGAAAATCGACTTTAACAAATGATTAACGCGTTTTCATTGTGTCACAACCAATATTTTGACACCATATGACTTCAAATATTTCGCAACTCAATCGGTATGTAAAGATGCACTTAATTTTTAAATCGCTGGAATTAGAAGAAAAAAAAAATTGTTTAAAGTCGAAAGAAAAAGCGTTTAAACAAAATATATTTTTCTTTTAAAAATGGCGCGGAATTCCAGCAAACATTTTTTTGTCTCCTTTTTTTCTGGTGGATGAAATGCTGTAAGACTACAGTATCCAGGTGTGAGGTAGAATCTCTAGACACGGGTGAGCCGTAGGAGCGATGCTAGCGGGTAGAAAGTCTACTGAGTGAAGGTTAGGGTGAGCATGTCTCCCAAACTCACGTGCTGGGGAATACGGTGTTTACCGTTGGCGATCAGTTGGGGCGCTCGTGGAGAAAGAAAGGAAGAAGTGAAGTGAAGCTCGCCTGAATGAGGGAGCAGGAAACAACGAGGGGACGGTGAGGGTGAGAACAAGAAGGGGGGGGGGGGATATAAAGGAGGAAGAGTTTTTGGGGGGTTTTTCAAAAATGAATATTTGGTCTCAAAAAAAAAGGGGGGTGGGGGGTGGGGAGAGGAATCATAAATGGGGACGCAACTCGAGACGGGGGCCACTGCGAGGAGAGGATGCGGTAACCGGGGGGAGGGGGGGGATGATTCGTGTGCCTCTGCCTCACGCACGGGCGATGGTGGAGGTGCACGTGATGGAAGTACTCACGACACGACTGGTTTCATCAAAGCGATTTAGGGAGTGGGGTGGGGGAGGGGGAGGGGTGGGTCTGGGAGAGGATACGGGAAGTAACTCTATTAGGAGTAGGGCGATATAGCATGCATATGAAAAGGGAATTAAATCATATTTTCACGTCATTGAAATTGTTCCTTTTAAATCAAGTTTCTTAAATGAAGAAAAAAAATGTGAGATGTATTTAAAAAAAAAAAAAAAAGCAACTTTTAAATCTCAAAAAGTGTGAAATACTTGATGTCAAGGGCGATTGAATAATGAAACACATATTATTACACAGCTCAGCATTGTTCCAAATATGAAGGTGACTGAATGGCGGTTCTAAAACTGTCAAATTAAAATGTAATTTAAGGGGACTATTTAAAAAAATAATGCGTTGCTATTTGGTTAATATACACTGAGTTTACACAAGACTTTACATTATGGAAAACAAATATTTATTTAATTGTGACATGATATAGGAAAGAAATTTTGATATTTCAGCTTCATATTTTCTAACTAATCTGCCATCGCTCCTGATAAATAGTCCATATAGTATATTCTAGAGAGCACGGCAGTACCTCAGCTATTCCAGCCGTCCTTTGCCCCACCCCCCTCCACCCCCGACAGACGAGAATTTTTCATATTAGGAAGATAATGGTAAGGCTAGTCTTCCGTAACTCAACACACATTAAAATTTCACATCCACATCAATTTTTCCATTAGAGCACGGCAGTACCTCAGCTATTCCAGCCGTCCTTTGCCCCCCCCCCCCCTCCACCCCCGACAGACGAGAATTTTTCATATTAGGAAGATAATGGTAAGGCTAGTCTTCCGTAACTCAACACACATTAAAATTTCACATCCACATCAATTTTTCCATCGTTAGAGACGTTACTCAAGGTGTTTCATCTAGATACATTACTCAAGGTGTTTCAGCCAGAGACATTACTCAAGGTGTTTCATCTAGATACATTACTCAAGGTGTTTCAGCCAGAGACATTACTCAAGGTGTTTCAGCCAGAGACATTACTCAAGGTGTTTCATCTAGATACATTACTCAAGGTGTTTCATCTAGATACATTACTCAAGGTGTTTCAGCCAGAGACATTACTCAAGGTGTTTCAGCTAGAGATATTACTCAAGGTGTTTCAGCTACAGACATTACTCAAGGTGTTTCAGCCAGAGACATTACTCAAGGTGTTTCAGCTAGAGATATTACTCAAGGTGTTTCAGCCAGAGACATTACTCAAGGTGTTTCAGCCAGAGACATTACTCAAGGTGTTTCAGCTAGAGATATTACTCAAGGTGTTTCAGCTACAGACATTACTCAAGGTGTTTCAGCTAGATACTTTACACAAGGTGTTTCAGCTAGAGACACTACTAAAGGTGATTCAGCTAGAGACACTATTCAAGGTGTTTCAGCTAGAGATACTACTCAAGGTGTTTCAGCTAGAGACTCTACTCAAGGTGTTTCAGCTAGAAACATTACTCAAGGTGTTTCAGTTAGAGACACTACTCAAGGTGTTTCAGCTAGAGACATTACTCAATGTGTTTCAGCTAGAGGCACTACTCAAGGTGTTTCAGCTAGAGACACTCCTCAAAGTGTTTCAGCTAGAGACATTACTCAAGGTGTTTCAGCTAGAGACACTCCTCAAGGTGTTTCAGCTAGAGACACTATTCAAGGTGTTTCAGCTAGAGACACTACTCAAGGTATTTCAGCTAGAGACACTACTCAAGGCGTTTCAGCTAGAGACACTACTCAAGGTGCTTCAGCTAGAGACACTACTCAAGGTGTTTCAATTTTCTTTAATTTCACGAAAACACCAACGGCCAAAACTCTAGATGAAGGAAGGTCTCCGTACAGCTAGAACTCACCAAAGCAGAAGAAAGATATAATGGTGAGCTAAACTCACCAACGCCAAATAGTGATATTATTGGTGATGTGAACTCACGAAAGCCAAAGAAAGATAGCATTGGTGACGTGAACTCACCATAGCCAAAGACAAATAGCATTGGTGATGTAGCAATCACATCTAGGGTTGTAACGACGACATCCTATTTTGCTATGTTGTTCCTAGCGGTTTTGTGAAATAACAAAAAGATAATTTCCCGGTTCCTACCTCCTGCTTCCTGGAAACCCAGGCAGCTAATCTTATGGCACCGACAACATAAGACGTTGATTCAGGTAATATGAACAGGGCAATAGGACCCTAGATTTTTTTATCTTTTTTTTTTTTTTTTTTTTTTTTTAAAATTTTTTAAATTTTTATCTTTTTTTTTTTTTTTTTTTTTTTTTTTAACAATTTTTAAATTTTTTAAAAAAAAATTTTTTGACTTGGGGGGGGGAAAATTTTAAAGATTTTTTTTTTAAACCCAAAAACCTGGGCCATTTGACTACTAAAAAAGAGGGGTCAGAAATTTTTTTTTTTTTTTTTTTTTTTTTTTTTTTTTTTTTTTTAACAATTCTTAAAATATTTAAAACAGAAGTCGTTGACATGGAGGGGGGAACAATGTGAAGATTTATTTTATAGACCTACAAATCTGGGCACATTGATCACTTAAAACATGGGGTCAGCAATTTTTTTTTTTTTAAAAATAGATGCGAGTTTCTAAATTCTATCTGCCAAGATAGATTTTTTGGAGTGGCAGGAAATGGCTGAATGCTTAAATGTCACACCACAAGATATTTAAAGAATGCATCATGAAACAAAGAAACAAAATGCTTGATCTATTACTTCAACGATCTTTGACTATGAGCCTATGTAAAGCTTTTTGCATATGAGCCTATCTAAAGATATTTGACTATGAGCCTATATAAAGATATTTGACTATGAGCCTATAGCTGAGTTGCTGAGTGGTACTGTAAGATTATATCCTATGGCTGGGTTGCTGAGTGGCACTATGAGTCTACTTCCCTTGGCTGGGTTGCTGAGTGGCATTATGAGTCTACTTCCCTTGGTTGGGTTGCTGAGTGACACTGTGAGTCTATTTCCTTTGACTGGGTTGTTGAGTGGCACGGTGAGTCTATTTCCTTTGACTCAGTTACTGAGAGGCACTGTGAGTCTATTTCCTTTGACTGAGTTACTGAGAGGAACTGTGAGTCTATTTCCTTTGACTGAGTTACTGAGAGGAACTGTGAGTCTATTTCCTTTGACTGAGTTACTGAGAGGAACTGTGAGTCTATTTCCTTTGACTGAGTTACTGAGAGGAACTGTAAGTCTATTTCCTTTGACTGAGTTACTGAGAGGAACTGTGAGTCTATTTTCTTTGACTGAGTTACTGAGAGGAACTGTGAGTCTCTTTCCTTTGACTGAGTTACTGAGAGGAACTGTGAGTCTATTTCATTTGGCTGGGTTGTTGAGTGGCACTGTGAGTCTATTTCCTTTGGCTGGGTTGTTGAGTGGCACTGTGAGTCTATTTCCTTTGACTGGGTTGTTGAGTGGCACTGTGAGTCTATTTCCTTTGACTGAGTTACTGAGAGGAACTGTGAGTCTATTTCCTTTGACTGAGTTACTGAGCGGAACTGTGAGTCTATTTCCTTTGACTGAGATACTGAGAGGAACTGAGAGTCTATTTCCTTTGACTGAGTTACTGAGAGGAACTGTGAGTCTATTTCCTTTGACTGAGTTACTGAGAGGAACTGTGAGTCTATTTTCTTTGGCGGGGTTGTTCTTTGGCTGAGTTACTGAGAGGTATCAAGTGTTCCCATAGTTCGGGACGGTACTAACGAAATGTCATGTCATAGCCAGCAATTATTACAGTACTCATTGTTGAGCCATATTAGTACCTGCTATAATACATCAACTGCACCTATGCCTTGGAATCCCTTTACACTGTAGATGCGCCTGATCCATTGCTGACAGATGGGGGTCGTAAAGGTGACTAGCAATGTCGTACGATGGAACACCCGCCCAGGCCTCCCCCACCTGCCCCCTACCCCAGCCTCCCCAACCTCCCTCTTCCCCACCCGCCCCCCTCCCCCCTTACTTTATCTAACACCTGACGTGGAAAAAAGACTCAAGCTTCAAACGCAAGAGAGTTGTACCAGTTATCGAGTACCTCGCACTTTCAGAATATTAAAAACATGCACGGAAAAACAAACAGTCCGCCTAATGAAACATACGCTGAATAAAACGGAAATAAACTGAGACACCGTCTAGTGTGAGGACTTGGCGAGGGGAGAGAGACATCAAAATGGTAAAATCATTGATGTCAGACCGGCTGTACTGTACTCTTGCTTTCAACAACAACATAGGCTTAGAGTCGCGAGCAGACCGCGAGGGCCCTGGCTGAAGGCGAAAAAATTTATGTTTACCTATTTTTAACGGAAGATATTTGTCTATAGGAAACTTAAATAATGTTACTGTTGTGGACGTGCAACGGTTATGGCGGGGTGGTGAATGTGTAACGCAGAATAAAGGTGGGCACCATGAGATTTAAGGGAGTTCAAGATGCGCAAAATGACAGGAAAGGGATGCGTTTCAGGACAAAGCTGTAAGTGTAGAGGTGGCTGGCTGGCTGGCTGGCTGGCTGGCTGGCTGGCTGGATGGTTGGATGGGCGGACCAAATCTTTTATATTCCAAAATTTTGGATTGGATATCAAATCCCAGCAAAAAATATAGACAAGCGAAATTCAACAACAGCAGGTCAGGCAGACGGGGCTCATTAACCTTGGATGAGGACACATGTAAGAGAAGGCAAACTCTGAGTTCGGAGAAGGCCCGTAGGGGGTATGCCATCGACACATTGAAAAGTCCGACAACTTCTGAGATTTGGAAAACGTAAAAAGCCCCGCGAGAAACAAGAAACACTACTGGTCATCTACTTCGTCCTGGTCTAACACTACTGGTCATCTACTTCGTCCTGGTCTCACACTACTGGTCATCTACTTCGTCCTGGTCTAACACTACTGGTCATCTACTTCGTCCTGGTCTAACACTACTGGTCATCTACTTCGTCCTGGTCTAACACTACTGGTCATCTACTTCGTCCTGGTCTAACACTACTGGTCATCTACTTCGTCCTGGTCTAACACTACTGGTCATCTACTTCGTCCTGGTCTAACACTACTGGTCATCTACTTCGTCCTGGTCTAACACTACTGGTCATCTACTTCGTCCTGGTCTAACACTACTGGTCATCTACTTCGTCCTGGTCTAACACTACTGGTCATCTACTTCGTCCTGGTCTAACACTACTGGTCATCTACTTCGTCCTGGTCTAACACTACTGGTCATCTACTTCGTCCTGGTCTAACACTACTGGTCATCTACTTCGTCCTGGTCTAACACTACTGGTCATCTACTTCGTCCTGGTCTAACACTACTGGTCATCTACTTCGTCCTGGTCTAACACTACTGGTCATCTACTTCGTCCTGGTCTAACACTACTGGTCATCTACTTCGTCCTGGTCTAACACTACTGGTCATCTACTTCGTCCTGGTCTAACACTACTGGTCATCTACTTCGTCCTGGTCTAACACTACTGGTCATCTACTTCGTCCTGGTCTAACACTACTGGTCATCTACTTCGTCCTGGTCTAACACTACTGGTCATCTACTTCGTCCTGGTCTAACACTACTGGTCATCTACTTCGTCCTGGTCTAACACTACTGGTCATCTACTTCGTCCTGGTCTAACACTACTGGTCATCTACTTCGTCCTGGTCTAACACTACTGGTCATCTACTTCGTCCTGGTCTAACACTACTGGTCATCTACTTCGTCCTGGTCTAACACTACTGGTCATCTACTTCGTCCTGGTCTAACACTACTGGTCATCTACTTCGTCCTGGTCTAACACTACTGGTCATCTACTTCGTCCTGGTCTAACACTACTGGTCATCTACTTCGTCCTGGTCTCACACTACTGGTCATCTACTTCGTCCTGGTCTAACACTACTGGTCATCTACTTCGTCCTGGTCTCACACTACTAGTCATCTACTTCGTCCTGGTCTCACACTACTAGTCATCTACTTCGTCCTGGTCTCACACTACTAGTCATCTACTTCGTCCTGGTCTCACACTACTAGTCATCTACTTCGTCCTGGTCTCACACTACTAGTCATCTACTTCGTCCTGGTCTCACACTACTAGTCATCTACTTCGTCCTGGTCTCACACTACTAGTCATCTACTTCGTCCTGGTCTAACACTACTGGCCACCTATTTCATCCTGGTCTAGCACTGCTGGTCATCTACTACATCCTGGTCTAATACTGCTGGTCATCTTCTACATACTGGCATAACACTGCTTGTCATCCACTACATCCTAGCCTATCTCCCAGTATTCTTGAACAACTCTTGCCATTGATAATCCACTACATCCTAGCCTATCTCACAGTCGTATTGACTAAGTCCTCCCATTGTTCATCCACTACATCCCAACTTATCTCACAGTCGTCTTGACCAAGTCCTGCCATTGGTCAACCACTACATCCTAGCCAATTCACAGTCGTCTTGACCAAGTCCTGCCATAGGTCAACCACTACATCCTAGCCTATCTCACAGTCGTCTTGACCAAGTCCTGCCATAGGTCAACCACTACATCCTAGCCTATCTCACAGTCGTCTTGACCAAGTCCAGCCATAGGTCAACCACTACATCCTAGCCTATCTCACAGTCGTCTTGACCAAGTCTTGCCATTGCTCATCCACTACATCCTAGACTATCTCACAGTCGTCTTGACCAAGTCCAGCCATTGGTCAACCACTACATCCTAGCCTATCTCACAGTCGTCTTAACTATGTCCAGCCATAAGTCAACCACTACATCCTAGCCTATGTCACAGTCGTCTTGACCAAGTCCTGCCATTGGTCAACCACTCATCCTTGCCTATCTCACAGTCGTCTTGACCAAGTCCTCCCATTGGATCAAAATTTGAAAAAAACGAGAGAGTGAAGCTCACGAATGACGCAAGTCTCCTGGACTTTAAACAAAACACAGCTTAAGTCAAGGCAAATACTGCAGTCAATGCTACTACTGCAGTCAAGGCTGCTATTCAAGTCAAGGATATTACTGTGTCAAGGCTACTACTGCAGTCAAGGCTACTACTGCAGTCAAGGCTACTACTCAAGTAAAGGCTATTACTGTAGTCAAGGCTAATACTCAAGTCAAGGATATTACTGTAGTCAAGGCTATTACTGTAGTCGAGGTTATTACTGCAGTCAAGGCTACTACTCAAGTCAAGGCTAGTACTCAAGTCAAGGCTACTACTCAAGACAAGACTATTACTGCAGTCAAGGCTATTACTGTAGTCGAGGCTATTACTGCAGTCAAGGCTACTACTCAAGTAAAGGCTATTACTGTAGTCAAGGCTAATACTCAAGTCAAGGATATTACTGTAGTCAAGGCTACTACTCGTTAAGGCTATTACTGCAGTCAAGGCTACTACTCAAGTCAAGGCTACTACTCAAGTCAAGGATATTACTGCAGTCAAGGCTATTACTGTAGTCGAGGCTATTCCTGTAGTCAAGTCTACTACTCAAGTCAAGGCTATTACTGACGTCAAGGCAAATACTCAAGTCACGGCTATTACTGCAGTCAAGGCTACTACTGCAGTCAAGGCAGATACTCAAGTCAAGGCTATTACTGCAGTCAAGGCAAATACTCAAGTCACGGCTATTACTGCAGTCAAGGCTACTACTGCAGTCAAGGCAAATACTCAAGTCAAGGCTATTACTGCACTCAAGGCAAATACTCAAGTCACGGCTATTACTGCAGTCAAGGCAAATACTCAAGTCACGGCTATTACTGCACTCAAGGCTACTACTGCAGTCAAGGAAAATACTCAAGTCAAGGCTATTACTGCAGTCAAGGAAAATACTCAAGTCAAGGCTATTACTGCAGTCAAGGCAAATACTCAAGTCAAGGCTATTACTGCAGTCAAGGCAAATACTCAAATCAAGGCTATTACTGTAGTCAAGGCTACTACTGCAGTCAAGGCTACTACTGCAGTCAAGGCAAATACTCAAGTCAAGGCTACTACTGCAGTCAAGGCTACTACTCAAGTCAAGGCTAGTACTCAAGTCAAGGCTACTACTCAAGACAAGACTATTACTGCAGTCAAGGCTATTACTGTAGTCGAGGCTATTACTGCAGTCAAGACTACTACTCAAGTAAAGGCTATTACTGTAGTCAAGGCTAATACTCAAGTCAAGGATATTACTGTAGTCAAGGCTACTACTCGTTAAGGCAAATACTCAAGTCAAGGCTACTACTCAAGTCAAGGCTACTACCCAAGTCAAGGATATTACTGCAGTCAAGGCTATTACTGTAGTCGAGGCTATTCCTGTAGTCAAGTCTACTACTCAAGTCAAGGCTATTACTGACGTCAAGGCAAATACTCAAGTCACGGCTATTACTGCAGTCAAGGCTACTACTGCAGTCAAGGCAGATACTCAAGTCAAGGCTATTACTGCAGTCAAGGCAAATACTCAAGTCACGGCTATTACTGCAGTCAAGGCTACTACTGCAGTCAAGGCAAATACTCAAGTCAAGGCTATTACTGCACTCAAGGCAAATACTCAAGTCACGGCTATTACTGCAGTCAAGGCAAATACTCAAGTCACGGCTATTACTGCACTCAAGGCTACTACTGCAGTCAAGGAAAATACTCAAGTCAAGGCTATTACTGCAGTCAAGGAAAATACTCAAGTCAAGGCTATTACTGCAGTCAAGGCAAATACTCAAGTCAAGGCTATTACTGCAGTCAAGGCAAATACTCAAATCAAGGCTATTACTGTAGTCAAGGCTACTACTGCAGTCAAGGCTACTACTGCAGTCAAGGCAAATACTCAAGTCAAGGCTATTACTGCAGTCAAGGAAAATACTCAAGTCAAGACTACTACTGAAGTCAAGGCAAATACTCAAGTCAAGGCTATCACTGCAGTCAAGGCTACTACTGCAGTCAAGGCTACTACGCAAGTCAAGGCTATTATTGCAGTCAAGGCAAATACTCAAGTCAAGGCTATTACTGCAGTCAAGGCAAATACTCAAGTCAAGGCTATTACTGCAGTCAAGGCAAATACTCAAGTCAAGGCTATTACTGCAGTCAAGGCTACTACTCAAGTCAAGGCTATTACTGCAGTCAAGGCAAATACTCAAGTCAAGGCTTTTACTGCAGTCAAGGCTACTACTCAAGTCAAGGCTATTACTGCAGTCAAGGCTACTACTCAAGTCAAGGCTATTACTGCAGTAAAGGCTACTACTCAAGTCAAGGCTATTACTGCAGTCAAGGCTACTACTCAAGTCAAGGCTATTACTGCAGTCAAGGCAAATACTCAAGTCAAGGCTATTACTGCAGTCAAAGCAAATACTCAAGTCAAGGCTATTACTGCAGTCAAGGCTACTACTCAAGTCAAGGCTACTACTGCAGTCAAGGCTACTACTCAAGTCAAGGCTATTACCGCAGTCAAGGCAAATACTCAAGTCAAGGCTACTACTGATGTCAAGGCTATTACTGGAGTCAAGGCTACTACTGCAGTCAAGGCTACTACTCAAGCGGAATTAAATGTTAAAATAAAACAGACCCTTAATGTATATTATCTCTTGTAGAGTGTTAAGTTCTTTGCAAACAATAGAGTCCTAAGTGTGCATCTTAAAATGTATAGCATGCATTATTTGAAACCTATCATGCTCAACTATTGTCCTTTCTGTCATGGATTGTTAAGTCTCAGTGTGTTTGGTAACTGCTCGTTCCCTGACATGTAGACATCTTTTGTATATATTATTATAACATTATATAACTACAATTATCACCCAAATCAATACGAAACCCATTCCCCCTTCCAACCCACCCCTCTCCCACTCTACCCTCACCCCTCCCCCATCCACCCACCCAACTCACACTGCAGCCCACCCATATCCCCCACTCACTACAAGAACGCCCCCATTTAGATTCCTTTCGAATGTGGATTAATGGTACATCCCTACCCCCCACCCCTTTCTCTCTCTCTCTCTTTCTCTCTCTCTCTCTCTCTCTCTCTCAGCCGGAATGTAATAATTGGCTGCTAGTCACTAAAACAGAAGACAGGTAGACCAATAGGGGACTAAGAACGCCCCCATTTAGATTCCTTTCGAATGTGGATTACTGGTACCTCCCTACCCCCCACCCCTTTCTCTCTCTCTCTCTTTCTCTCTCTCTCTCTCTCTCTCTCTCTCAGCCGGAATGTAATAATTGGCTGCTAGTCACTAAAACAGAAGACAGGTAGACCAATAGGGGACGTCACTCCTATACTTTGTTTTGGTTTGTCTTAATGCAAAACAGGTTGAACACGAAAGGTAGGGAAGGAGAGCTTTCTTAGGATTGTACACCAATTTTGTTGGAACTTCCTTGTATCATTTTTTTATGCGATACACTACTGTTCAAAGTTAATTATATAGTTTATGTTTTTATTTCACACTATGTTGTTAAAATAAGATATATGGTTTATAATGAATCATTTATTAAATAAATTGCTGGTTTTTGTAGTTAATTTTCTAGCTGGCATGATAACTACATTCCCATAAATAAAAAAGAAAAGAATCAAATAATTTAAATGACGTCTGTATATATCAAAGGTTCCCAAAGGGGTCCATATTGACACCCTGGGGTCGACGATCACTTGCAAGGGGTCCATGTCAGCGAAAAAAAAATCAATATCAGATAAGCAGGGGTCTACTCAAAACCAAAAAAAACCACGGCAAATGGTCTACGAGACAACACAGTTTGGGTATCTCAGGTATATGTCATGAACCAACTTAACACAATGGAACTATACCAGAAATAGGGAGGGGGTGGGGGCTGGAGAGGTGGGATCATGTCAATAGGGGAATGCCCCAATCAGATAAGATGGTAAGTGACATTTGCGGGGAGGTTGGGGGAAGGGGGCAAGGGGGGGGGGTAGAGACATACTCATACAATAAAAAAAACTGTTTTCCAGAAAAGTATGTTACTAGAGGGGGTGGGGGGGGGGGGAGATGTTGGTGCATCACATGGACTAGATTCTTTTGACCCACTTACCGGGTTGTACCCCTTCCCGGCCGAGCATTTGAAAAGGATTCATACCGCTATATTACTATGCTACTTAACAAAGTCGGGGAGGTTGGGGGAAGGGGGCAAGGGGGGGGGGTAGAGACATACTCATACAATAAAAAAAACTGTTTTCCAGAAAAGTATGTTACTAGAGGGGGTGGGGGGGGGGTGAGATGTTGGTGCATCACATGGACTAGATTCTTTTGACCCACTTACCGGGTTGTACCCCTTCCCGGACGAGCATTTGAAAAGGATTCATACCGCTATATTACTATGCTACTTAACAAAGCAGATGAAGTTACCAGACAATGTGTCTCTCACAGAAGACGTTTGGTTAGAGGAGCCTTGCATATGGCTACTGGCTATTCTTGCATATGGCTGCTGGCTACTGTATGTGTAATGAATTGAAAGGTCTTCGCTAAAATCGATTGACTTGCTTTCAAATGGGCATGCTTTGTCGTCAAATTTTAACTTAATTTGATTGGTCCAGCCGAGTCATGTTACATTCCTCGGCATCGACAACAAAGCAGAGCCATCTCCTGGCGACCGATTGATAAGACACAACCGTGCAGCGTAAAGAAAGCTATATAGGTGATATAGTTACAGTTACACAGTAAACAAGTTCTTGCGTTTCCGCTAATGCCTATTTCAGTACGACTACAACAACAACAAAAAAAA
The DNA here is from genome assembly GCA_964033795.1 of Lymnaea stagnalis. Taxonomy (NCBI): domain Eukaryota; kingdom Metazoa; phylum Mollusca; class Gastropoda; family Lymnaeidae; genus Lymnaea; species Lymnaea stagnalis. The sequence continues at coordinate 1,235,634 of CAXITT010000092.1, read as the reverse complement.
ACCCCACTCATATGTATAAATAAAACGTACATATTAAACATAAGAATGAGCTGGACTGACCACATGACGCTTAAGAACGAATCAATTTAATTAAATACGTATGAAGACTTAACACAATGAAAGTGATGTTCTATTATTTTTACGGAAATCGAATCCATTTCAATACAATAAAAATAAGATACTTCTTCTTTTCTGTAAGTGTATGTTTCAGTATTATTATTATTATTTATATTGAAATAAATTTAATATAGCAATTTAAAAAACTAATTTGAGTATTTTGTCCGAATTTGAAAGTTAAAATAGCATATATTTTTTTTTTTTGTGATCAGCAGTTTGTTTATATATGAATATTTTCTAAGGATGAAAGAAAAGAGGGGGAAAAAAATAAGGATGACTTTGAGTCCATATCGAGAACAAAGGTCAGAAAAACGGAAGTACATTTGATGGGAGCACAATTTAAAAACGAAGTAGTCAAAAGACTTTGCGGCTGTGTACAATTGTAAATTTTGTTTTTATCGGATGGAGTCAACGAACCAAATCTTGTTATTAATTTATTTTCCATATAAATTATATTTGCTGTGTTACTCGCATACACTATACCAGTAACTGAAATGTCTAATATTCCATTATGGTTAGCACTACTGAAATGTTTGGAAAGTGGACAGAGGTCTTGTTTGTTGATAATGTACAGGTGATAGCAAGGTGTTTTTAGGAAAGCTTGGTCTCTATCTTACGCTGACAACATGAAGATGCCTTTAAGTAGCGATAACTTTGGACATTAGTTAGGGTCCTTGGAGGACCGCTGGTGGGAATGTGGGTTGCACACGTGTTTCTGCTATAAACTGGGTCAGCATGCCGGCGTAGAAGAGCTCCGATATTTCCCACCGCGTCAGTGCCAAAACAATCATCAGGTTTATCTCCTCTTGGCCCAACATGAAAGTATGTTAACACAGCAGTTACCACCCCTGATACGCAAAAGTAACTAACCCTGATCTGTAACGGTAACTGCCCCTGATTTCGAACATTTACACCACTGATACGCAACAATTAATCCGTTACAAAACTGACGTGTAACTGCAATTACCCCTGATTAGTAACAGTCTTTACCTATGCTTTAGTACCATGGGTGCAGGGGGGGGGGTGGTTAATTCATCTCTTAGCATTTGATATTTCTAAGCATTAAAATTATGTTCTTTGTCTCTCTTACAGCATTACCAGTTTTGTGTTTTTGTCATTTGGGTTGTCATGTGTGGTGTCATTTGAATTGTCATTCGTGATTTCATCTGTGTTGTCGCATGCGTGGTTGTTTGAGTTGTCATTTCTGTTGTAATTATTTTTTTTTCTATTAATTTATATTGTCATTTGAAAATGACAACATTTTCCCTCTGTGTCCGTCGCTGTCAACGACTTGGTTTCAGCAATGTTACATCCGGCAACTCTCTTGTCCAGACCGTTTCAAATTTAAGTCAGCTGTTCCTTCCCTTTGCTAGTCTGCCATCGCGATTGATTCCCCTGCTGCGCTTACAACCGTACGGCGATAAGACAACTCTCTTGTGTCACTTGCGCTCACCAGTCGCTCAGCTCTTCTACGGACGGCGCCGAGAGCAGAAACTTGCGGTTTGTTCGCGTGCCGCTAATTAAAACGGACAGGAGAGTCATTAAATACCCCTGGGCGCAACTAAGGTTAAGGTGTAATGGGGGGGGGGGGG
>CAXITT010000092.1:1204793-1220350 GCA_964033795.1 Lymnaea stagnalis | reverse complement strand
ACTGGTGACCTATCTTGCACCCCCCTCCCCCCCCCCCACGCACGCGCTCTTAAAAGGCCCTTCTCCCACTAGGCACGATCGACCATTGTTGAGGCAACTCAAAAGATGGGAGACAATCTCGTTTGCGACACAATGGCTGATTGAATTCATCGCAGTGACAACACAGTATTCCTATCAGGGGAGGCTAACGAGCAAATAACAACCGCTGTATGCTCTCCCCCTGGGGAAGGGAAAACAATTGCCTTTGTGTCTAAATAGTTTTCACCACCAAAGGGCCACCCTGTCCACGACTACGTACATAATATCGCGATTTACGCGAAATTTTATTGACGTCTCCGATTCTCATTGGCTGGCGTGTGACCCAATTAAGCGAGCTTCCTGGGGCGGACAACTCTAGCCTATTTCACGGTAGTGCGACGAAAACGAAGTTTAGTTCCCGGTTATGGGCCCCTCGTCTCCAACAAGGGCCAAATTTGTCGAGACCAGTTTGCAGGATTGTCCCCCCTTGACATGGGTGGATTACCGTGGAACTCTATTCCACATTTGCGATTAACCTGCGTGCGTCCAGACGACAGGGCGCAGCGGAAACTTTGACGCCCCGCCCCCCCTTCGAGACGATGTCTTTAGAAGCCACCACCCGAGTCAACCCGTTTCGAGACCATGTCTCTCCGGCACCGGACCTGAAAATACGGCGACGTGCACAGCTCATCTGTTTTAACAGTTAAGATAACGACTAGGCATGTAAAGAGGGAAAGATGAAAGAGTTCCAGGGAAAGAGAGAGTGGCTGACAGAGAGGGGGAGCAGAGGGAGAGAGATAGAGAGAAAGCTTGCAAAGGGAGACGTTAGTGATGAAAGAGTAAAAAGAGATCGCGTGACTTTTGGAGGCCCCCTGGCATTCTCCGTATTTGTGCCCATCTGCACTGGCTGTTGGATGGGATGAAGGCGAAGTGGCAGTATTTTCTCTGTCTCTCTCTCTCTCTCTCTTTCTGTATATATATATATATATATACATATATGGCAGCAATGACATCCACTTGCTGAGTTTTTTTCTTAGTTGTTTAAAATATTTTTTTTTAACTAACGAAAACATTAATCTTATAAACTAGGGCAAAAGGACCGTATGTTAATTATACGACTTCCTAACCATAGTGTGAGAAGCTTCCCAGTGGGAGAATATAGTGCGGGGTGTTTCCCATGTAGAAGAGTAAAAGGGGGGGGGGGTTTGCACATTTTTGGCATCTCTCCTTTCCTCCACACTGTCATTGTCAAAAATTTACAACACAATGTAAACATTTTTATCACACGTCGTAACAAATTTATAACACAATTTAAACATTTTTATCACACACAGTCAAAAATTTATAACACAATTTAAACACTTTTATCACACATTGTAACAAATTTGTAACAAATTTATAACACAATTTTAAACACTTTTATCACACCATACCAAAGTTATAACTCAATTTAAACACTTTTATCACACATTGTACCAAATTTATAACACAATTTAAACACTTTTATCACATATGGTAATAAATTCATGGATCCCCCATCCCTCCAGCCCCCACCGACCCGTGACGTCAGTAATGGATGACCCCTTAGCACTAAACGTGTATCCACAGCACCGAGTCCAAACAATTCGCACATGATCAGAAACTAACATCTAATTAGCCTAAATATTTTCCTTTGGAGGTGTCCGAGGCCCTAACGCCACACACGTGGTACAATAATGACTGCTTCCATAAGACATGATAGCTCCAGACGTCTTTTGATGAGCGCTTGTGACGTCAATTAATTAGATTCGTTTCTTTTTTTGTTTTTTGTGGTGGTGCGGAGATGTTCCATGAAATGAGTGCTCACAAAGACAAGGTGCCGCTAATTGAGCAGTGCTCACATTAGACAAGGTGCCGCTAATCGAGGAGTATGTACGTAACTATCTATCTGGCTTCAGAGACTTTTTTAATCAAATCTAATCCGTGAGATTTATTCTCCAACCAACCCTCAATGAAATCAGAGCCAGCTGCGGGCTTGGAAGTCCTGACTCCAAAAAAAAATGGCGCTCTCCACGCAGACGTGAATCTGAGATGGTTGCGGAGCTGGAGTTCAAACGTTTAAAAAAAAAAAATACTTTACCAAACACGGAGTCGATAAATCAAAAACATTTCTTGTTTTAATGTCGAAAGAACTTATGTTGAGCAATTTCTTGCCAAAACTAAAACAGAAAAAGAAAAGACAACCTACCCCAAAAACAACAACTCACAAACAACGAAAAAAAAACACCAAAATAAAAAACACAAAAAAATAAATTAAAAAATTTTTTTTTTTTTTTTTTTTGTCCACACCCAAAAAAAAACACCACAAAAACAACAAAAAAAAAAAACCAAAAAAAAAAACAAAAAAAAATAAATTAAAAAAAAAAAAAAAAGAAAAAAAAACAACTTTTCATGGCTGCCTACCCCATAAAATGATATCGTGTCTGGTTTCTATAGCTCGAATAGAAACGAGTCTTCAAATATATATCTGACGAATTCGCGGCTCGTGTCTTCTCTTTGCTGCATATTCGAAAATTTCTAAGATTTGTATTAATGTGATTAATTGTGGTTTATTTATGTATTGATAAAAAATAGACTACACACGTGCTGTGGGTTTTCATTTGATGTCTTCTAAAAAGAAGGGGATATCATCAGCTTTACTGCATTAACTTGACTGGTGCTTTTAGAGTCATCCCCCTTGCTGAAATCGCTACCGTTGAATTATAATGGCGCCAAAAAAGCCGCCATCTTGGCAAGGTAAAAGTCTTTCTAATCAATACTGACAAAGTACGCAGTCAAACTGGCCCCGAGGGGGCCGGGGGGGGGGGGCATTTCGTTGTGAGTACAATGATAAATATAAGCATGAACACCAGATGGATCATAGGATCAAATAAATCATGGGATCGGATGGATCTGTACATTAAGGGGGGAAAAAAGGTGGTTTGGAGTAGTTTGCAGACCAAATCCTGTCGTATTTCCCCATTATCTGAACGCCCCTGGGCGCCCGGTGCTAGAGGAAGTATGAACCGTGGAGTAATGCATGGGAGGAGGAGCCAAGGGAGTGGAAATGGGAGGGTGGGTGGGGATGAGGTTAATGAAATGGTCAGGAACTTGTTCGCAAATTGTATTGTGGGTGTGTTTGCGAGTGTGTCCGTGAGTGTGTATTTGGCGAATGTGTGTGTTTGCGAGTGTGTCCGTGAGTGTGTATTTGGTGAATGTGTGTGTTTGCGAGTGTGTCCGTGAGTGTGTATTTGGTGAATGTGTGTGTATGCGAGTGTGTGTGTTTGTGCATAATTAGGAGATGAATAAGTAAATAAAAAAGGGGGTGGGGGGTGGGGGGGGGCCGGAGGAAATCTCACATGCCCGTTGGGTGGAAGAAAGGTGAGCGATTTTCAGTGTTAGGAAGTCCTTTAATAAATTGTCCAATTTAATATCTATAGCATGTTTTTGGTGTGGTCATTGGAGTTTTTCCGATACTGGTGTTTCTAGGGTGATCTGAATCTCGTTACTACGCATTTGGAATTTGCACAAACACAGCAACACTCTACAGCAACCCTCTACAGCAACACTCTACAGCAACACTCTACAGCAAAACTCTACAGCAACACTCTACAGCAACACTCTACAGCAACACTCTACAGCAACACTCTACAGCAACACTCTACAGCAACACTCTACAGCAACACTCTACAGCAACACGCTACAGCAACACTGTACAGCAACACTCTACAGCAACACTCTACAGCAACACTCTACAGCAAAACTATACAGCAACACTCTACAGCAACACTCTACAGCAACACTCTACAGCAACACTCTACGGCGAAACACAAATAAGGACCTAAAGTATTCGCAACGGTGAAACTCCAAACTTGGATCTAATGTGACTTGGACAGAAATCGTATCGCACGGACACCTACCAATCTTCGGACAATTAAAAAACCTTTCTGTGTGCATTGTGTCCAGGGCGTGTCATTGCTGTGTCCTATGTTGTCAGAGCGGCAGATAATAGAAATAGAAATCACCGTGGGTTGCACAGTCTGGTTGAAATCTGCATGTTGGAGGGAATTGGTAAGTAGAGAATATCGTTTTGCTTGAGATCGGAGTCGGAGTGTATTGGTTGCGTGGAGTAGTCGATTCTAACGTTATTATTAAACCCCTGGTATTAGTTAAAATAACCATTTGCTTCATCTTCATGTACACCTGCGTACTCACGATGTCCTTAATATAACTTAACAACGCCCTCCAAAAATGGGTTACTATGAGGGAAAGAGGGAAGGCTTTGTAGCCCCGCCCCCCGACCCTCCCCCTTTTTGCCGTTGTACACTACCCCCTCCCTTCCAGCGGCAACTCGGTCGGGGAAATTAGAAACAAAAGAAAAAATAACAGGGTGGGTCGGGGAGGTTGGTGGGGGGGGGGGTATGTTGGTCCCTCCCTTCCAGCGGCAACTCGGTCGGGGAAATTAGAAACAAAAGAAAAAATAACAGGGTGGGTCGGGGAGGTTGGTGGGGGGGGGGGGTATGTTGGATTAACGGGAATGGCGACAGGTAGTCTGTAGGCTTTGACAGACGAACAATGAAAAAGTCTGCGTCCCGGTGATGAGTGAATTTGTTACCAGCTATAGAAGACGACGGAACGCCGCGTGCTATTAATGCAGATATTAAAAATACAATGTCAAGGACTCGTCCTATCTAGGTTAACCCCAGAGATGCCTGGCTGATGAGTCGAAGAGCTAACAGAATTAGGGAATCATAATCACGGTGCTTTACATCTTGATTGTATGCTTAGGGGGAGGGGGTGGCGTTGACAGGTAACGCTGGGATGATAGATCACGATGAGATATGAAGTAACCATGCGATGGGGCGATGGGAGGTCACGATGGGATGTGAAGTCACTTTACGATGGGAGGTCACGATGAGATGTGAAGTCACGATACGATGGGAGGTCACGATGGGATTTGAAGTCACAATACGATGGGAGGTCACGATGAGATGTGAAGTCACTATGCGATGGGAGGTCACGATGGGATGTGAAGTCACGATACGATGGGAGGTCACGATGGGATTTGAAGTCACAATACGATGGGAGGTCACGATGAGATGTGAAGTCACTATACGATGGGAGGTCACGATGGGATTTGAAGTCACAATACGATGGGAGGTCACAATGGGATTTGAAGTCACAATACGATGGGAGGTCACGATGGGATTTGAAGTCACTATACGATGGGAGGTCACGAGAGGATGGTTAATTGTTAAAAAAAATTTCATCAGACAAATTCGGTTCGACCTTGTAACTTCTAAGTCTTGTTACTTCTTGTAACTAGTGTATCTGTAACTCTTGTTAATCTTGTTACTCCTGAACCCTTAATATCTTGTAATTCTTGTATCCATAACATCTTATCCGTAAATCTTGTAACTTTTGTACCCTTAATATCCTCTCCGTAACATATTGTTACATTTGTAGCCGTAATTTCATCGCCGTAACATCTTTTAACTATTGTACCCAAGATATCTTACCCGTAACATCGTGCAATTCTTGGATCTATGGTAACATCTTTTAACACTTTTAACTATTGTAACACATTGTAACTATTTAACATCTTGTAACTATTGTAACTCTTGTAAAATCTTTTACCCGTAAAATTCTTCATTGGGTTTCATCGCGAAATTCAACTTCTTTATTTTCTTCCAATACGCGTAAACATTTATAAAAACAATGGCGCTGGTTTAAAACAGTGTTTGTAACTCGACTGCAGGAATATAAACATGCTTGATAAGAAAAGGACCGATACATCCTTCCGGAGGCCTCATGTTAACAAACTCACTCTCAACTCACTTAGAGGCGCCATCTTACACCGTGGTGTACCATCACGCCAGTGACAGCGAGATTACTGATACACGTGAGAGGTGGCGTGTAACCAAGTGAACGCGCTCTATGGTAATAGATGTGGTGGGAAATGGCTAAGCATTTGGAGCTCACTGCTGAAAGATGTTAATGTAACTTCTAACATCATTGTTACACTGTAGCTTTGTTAATTGTAATGTTTAACCATCGTTTACTCACCCATCAATTGTATTCAGCTTGTAAACTTTGCTCTGAAAAAATAGGCAGAAAAAAATAATTGCTACATATTTTAAAAGACCTTTGTACTAAAAATACAAATAGAAAGTTGTTGTATAAAAAAGAAGGACGGGTTGGATTTGATCTCAATTATTGTTATAGCCCCATCGCTAGTAGGAGGAACAGGGAAGTGTGTGTGTGTTTGTGTGTGTGTGTGTTTAGATAAGTTCCTTAGTATTACTGATCGCGATGTAGACAAGGTGCGCAAAACGTGGTGCGCATAAAAGCTTATGTTTGATATCTCAAGGACATTAAACGACTGTTGAAACATTCGAGGAACACACACATATGTATTGTATGCGGTGAATATAACAAGGACAGCGTTTCATGACGGTTATATTTGATAGACCGGTAAGACATGACAGTTATAAGACATTGGGTTATATTTGATAGACCGGTAAGACATGACAGTTATAAGACATTTGGTTATATTTGATAGACCGGTAAGACATGACAGTTACAAGACATTGGGTTATATTTGATAGACCGGTAAGACATGACAGTTATAAGACATTGGGTTATATTTGATAGACCTGTAAGACATGACAGTTATAAGACATTGGGTTATATTTGATAGACCAGTAAGACATGACAGTTACAAGACATTGGGTTATATTTGATAGACCAGTAAGACATGACAGTTACAAGACATTGGGTTATATTTGATAGACCGGTAAGACATGACAGTTATAAGACATTGGAAAGGAAGTACCACCTCGTGTAACAGATAATACAATGTGGCAGTTAATGCCGAGAAGCAATTTATTCTCAACTTAACCGAATTTTAAGAGTACTATTTGAGTTGTGTTGAGATATGATTTTATTGAGAGCAACAAAATATGTTTCTTTGAAGTGATATATGCAGGACGTATCTGTAATACGATAAATGATGTCATGAACATTTGTGCATAGGACATAAGGACCCAACCGCGGAGAGCGCGCCCGCTAAGACACAGCATGGTCCTAAATGATCAGTGATTAGAAAGTAGGTCACAGCGACGTATTCATTGTCTACTTTTCCCAAATGATGACGACCTCTGGTAATAAAAATCATTGATTTATTATTCCGGCGACTCCTCAATTTATGACCCTGGGGTAATTCCTACCCATCAGCGCTAACACAAACACTCAAGATATCATCTGATACAACGAAATCTACCACACCTACAGCTTCAACTTTATCTGAGACCTTTGCATGTCTTGTAGTTGACAGCCGTATATGTCTTGTATCTGACAATTTTAGGTCTTGGATCTGACACCCATATATGTCTTGTATCTGACACCTTTATATGTCTTGTATCTAAAACATTTACATTTATTGAATCTGACACCTTTATATGTCTTGCATCTAGAACATTTAAATTTCTTGTATCTGACACCTTTATATGTCTTGTATCTGACACCTTTATATGACTTTTATCTAAAAACGTTACATGTCTTTTATCTAAAACCATTACATGTCTTGTATCTGACACCTTTACATGTCTTGTATCTGAGAACTTTACATGTCTTGTATCTGAGACCTTTACATGTCTTGTATCTACACCTTTACGTGTCTTGTATATGAGACCTTTACATGTCTTGTATCTGAAACCTTTACGTGTCTTGTATCTGAGACCTTTACATGTCTTTTATCTGACACCTTTACATGTCTTGTATCTGAGACCTTTACATGTCTTGTATCTGAGACCTTTACATGTCTTGTATCTGAACCTTTACATGTCTTGTATCTGAGACCTTTACATGTCTTGTATCTGACACCTTTACATGTCTTGTATCTGACACCTTTACGTGTTTTGTATCTGACACCTTTATATGTCTTGTATCGGAGACCTTTACGTGTATAGTAACCGACATCTTTACATGCCTTGTATCGGAGACCTTTGCATGTCTTTTATCTGAGACCTTTATATGTCTTGTATCTGAGGCCTTTACATGTCTTGTATATGAGACCTTTACATGTCTTGTATCTGACACCTTTACATGTCTTGTATCTGACACCTTTACATGTCTTGTATATGACACCTTTACGTGTATTGTATCCGACACCTTTGCATGCCTTGTATCGGAGACCTTTGCATGTCTTGTATCTGAGACCTTTATATGTCTTGTATCTGAGGCCTTTACATGTCTTGTATCTGAGACCTTTACATGTCTTGTATCTGACACCTTTACATGTCTTGTATCTGACACCTTTACATGTCTTGTATATGACACCTTTACGTGTATTGTATCCGACACCTTTGCATGCCTTGTATCGGAGACCTTTGCATGTCTTGTATCTGAGACCTTTATATGTCTTGTATCTGAGGCCTTTACATGTCTTGTATCTAATACCTTTACATTTTGGTATTTCCTGTCGTTAAGGCGAGAGGTGACAATAAAGATGATATCACTGCACAGGGAGTCGGGACCACTGCTGTCTGGGGCGCACAGTGGAACACAGTGGCGCAAAGATAAGATATTTTACAGCTGAAAACAAATCTGTCTTTTCTACGTCTGTCTGTCTTGATTCCTCCACAAGCAGTTGTAATAGACGCCATAAAACCTAATAAAAATGTTAGACAGTCCCAGGATGTGCACAATGAAAGATGGTATCGACATCCGTCAGTAAAGTACTTTAAAAATAAAAGGTATTGACCAGTCAATAAAGTACACACGCATAAGAAGGTATTGGACAAATCTGTCAATAAAGTTGTCACTATTATGTCTCTTTGTCCCACACGACCCAAATACACACAACTTTAGCAGTTGGGAACTTTTAAATGTATTTATTTTTAATGCTCTGAGGATGGTATCTCAGGTAAAGCTCTGAGAATGATATCTCCATGTATGCTCTAAGGATCGTATCTCCTTTGATGCTCTGAGGATGGTATCTCCATTGAGGATGTGAGGATGGTATCTCCATTTATGCTCTGAGGATGGTATCTTCATTGATGCACTGAGGATGATTCTCCATTGAAAGCTCTGATGATGATATCTCCATGTATGTTCTGAGGATGGTATCTCCATTGAAGCTCTGAGGATGGTATCTCCATTTATGCTCTGAGGATAGTATCTCCATTGATGGTCTGAGGATGGTATCTCCATGTATGCTCTAAGGATGTTATCCCCAGTGATGCTCTGAGGATGATTCTCCATTGAAAGCTCTGAGGATGGTATCTCCATTGATGCTCTGAGAATGATATCTCGTTTGATGCTCTGCGTATGTTATCTTCATTGATGCTCTTAGGATGATATCTCCATTGATGCTCTGAGGATGATATCTCCATTGATTCTCTGAGGATCGTATCTCCACTGGTAACATTAATACTTTTCTTTTGCCTGTTTTGAAAATGAAGCAAAGACTCCAAGACAAGATTTCTCGTTTCCGTCCCCAAAAGAAATGTTCGTTTACTTTTGTCTTCCAATCAAGCAGACCATCTCGACTACGGGGCGGTTCCATCGGCCACGTCGAAAACAGATCCTGCCCTCGTCCAAGCTCAAGCCGTGCACATATTATGCATTATTTGAACATTCAAACTTGTTTATTGAGCCGGAATCGCTGTTTAAATAATCCACCGAGAACGAGGCTGGGTCGCCCGTTACGTCAAACATCTGGCGCCCAGACGTGGGGGTCTCTGGGAAATGTCAGGAGTTGGGGGGGGGGGGCAGTTCGTATCAGATGTAGATATTGTATGTATGTTTAATTTTAACTATTGTGTTTCTGAAATTAGATCTGATGAACTACACATTTTGTAAACCAAGTTAATAGGATGGCTTGGTCGTGTCACATACATTTAATTCCAAACGAGTACCAAACCAAGACCCTAATGAGCCGCCTCTTACTTCCATTCACCGAAATTTAGTGTGTAATAAGTATCAGATGTAGATATTGTATGTATGTTTAATTTTAACTATTGTGTTTCTGAAAATAGATCTGATGAACTACACATTTTGTAAACCAAGTTAATAGGATGGCTTGGTCGTGTGTCTGCAAGAGTCTGTGGATGTGTGAATGCCTGCTAGTGTGTGTGTGTGTATATATATATATGCGTGTGGTTGTTGGAGCACGGAGTCAAGCTCATACTGCTGTAGACTTGGTGTTAATTTTAAGATAGGTCTTGCCTTTAACAATGGCGCAACATTTCTCCCTCAATTCATCTCCAGGGACTTGTACTGTTCTCAACATTTCAGATAGTGATCATTGTGGTGTACTGTATTCAATATTTGAGACAGTGCTCATTGTAGTGTACGCTAATCAAAATTTCAGAGAGTGTTCTTTGTTTTGTACGGTACTCAACATTTCAGACAGTGTTCGTTGTGTTTAACTGTACCTAACATTTCAGAGAGTTTTCATTGTGTTGTGATGTACTCAATATTTCAGAGACTTTTCATTGTGTTGTGATGTACTCAATATTTCAGAGAGTGTTCATTGTGGTGTACGTTTCAGCAATTCGTTCCTTATTTTCCTTCAGAGATGTTACTCTTTGCTGACATACATTCCGATAACTGAACGGTCATGTTGTATGGGGAAATTTGACCCTGCCAGTTAAAATCTGTGATTCGGCTTTGTGGCTGACGGCAATCAAATCGGCTTTGTGGCTGACGGCAATCTAATCGGCCTTGTGGCTGACGGAAATCAAATCGGCCTTGTGGCTGACGCCAATCAAATCGGCTTTGTGGGTGACCGCAATCAAATCGGCCTTTGGTTGACGGCAATCATATCGGCCTTGTGGATGACTGCAATAAAACCCAAAACATTGTGCAGAATGATAACTTTGATTTTACGAATTGGAAAAAGGAGAAGGGAGATAACAAGGACCGACTCAAACGTCAAGGTAATAAGGTCCTACCCCCGTTCTAAGCTTGATCAGTTGCAAGAGACTGACTTTTGGGCGCATGGATGTTTGGTAGTTTTAGACTCAATTCCAATAGTTGAAAACATCACCAACCTCAACCATCTTTCCCACACCACCCCCCTCAACTATCCTTCTCACACCACCCTCCTCAACCATCTTTCCCACACCACATACAACAACCATCTTTCCCACACTACCCACCTCAACCATCTTTCCCACACCATCCACCTCAACTATAATTCCGACACCACACAACTCAACCATCTTCCCACACCATACGACTCAACCATCTTTCCCACATCATCTACCTCAAATATCCTTCCCACACCACACATCTTAACCATCTTTCCCACACCACACACCTCAACATCTTTCCCACACCACCCACCTCATCCATCTTTCCCAAACCACCCAGCTCAACCATCGTTCTCACAGCACCAACCTCAACCATCCTTCTCACACCACACACCTCAACCATCCTTACCAAACGACACGCCTCAACCATCCTTCCCACACTAAACAACTCATCCATCATTTCCATACCACACAACTCAACCTCTCTGCACCAACTATGTATTTATAATGTATACAGCCTTTGAGAGGTTAAAGTAAAGTAAGGTAAGGTAAGGTTGTGTGCCATGGGAATAATTCAAGGGTGAAGGTGTGCGATGTGACGCGTAGATTAGCGCCCTTTGAAGAGCATTTTTTCTGCTAGTTTTTCCTACAGCGTTGAAAGAAGACAAACAGTATTTCAAAGTATTTGATTCATGGTGAAAGGTGAGAAAGGGAGGGGAGGGGCGAGGTATAGAGATGAGGGGTGTGACTTTAACAATCTAAAAGTTGGTCAGTGACTTAATAGTGGTTAATCTGGTTTCAAGGCCATACGAAAAAAAAGAGGGTAATAGTGAGTTACCGCCGTCTTCGGACGGTGCTCAAACTGTCATTCTCATTCGATATATTCTGTAATATAAAGCCGTAGGTAGAATTTCCGTCATCGGTAACAAAAGAAAAAAATAAATAAAAAGTAGTGAGCGTATTTGGTGTAGAGATTATTTCTGTAGTTGTGGCTATTTGGTTTGTATTAATGTTGTTGTTGGGTACAACATGCTCCATTTGGATCAAGTTCAAGTGCGAAAGGGGAACCGGGGGAAAACGAAACGCCAATTGAATATAACATGATACACTCGAGGGTAGAGGGCACACAGAGTCACACTTCTCTCCGGATCCAGCTCTTGGTGGCCACCGCCCAGTCCAGCTCTTGGTGGCCACCGCCCAGTCCAGCTCTTGGTGGCCACCGCCCAGTCCAGCTCTTGGTGGCCACCGCCTGAATATAACATGATACACTCGAGGGTAGAGGGCACACACATTCACACTTCTCTCCGGTTCCAGCTCTTGGTGGCCACCGCCCAGTCCAGCTCTTGGTGGCCACCGCCCAGTCCAGCTCTTGGTGGCCACCGCCCAGTCCAGCTCTTGGTGGCCACCGCCCAGTCTGTAGTCGTTACAGATTGAATGAGGACCCGGTGTAAGGCCAAAAGATTTAATAAGCACGTGCCCTTCTTATTTATAGAGGTCATAGTGTTTGGGGGGGGGGGTGGTCAAGCACTTTATCAACTTCCGAGTGTTGGTCTAGTTCTATTTTTCTTTCCAATGTTTCTAGATTTTTGTCACCTTCTGCCTTTCTTACTTTCGTGTTTTCTCTGTCTATTTTTTTAATGACATGACTTTCTCACAACTCAAACGGACACATGGTAAAATTCGTTTTGTATTTACTTAATGCCAAACACACACACACACACACAAACACACACACACACACTAACAACAGTAATAAAGAAAGATAAATAAAAGAAAAGAACAAAAAACAAATACACATTAAAAAAACAAAACAAATAATATCTGTTTCAATTTCAAATGATTGCATCACTTCCACAGGAAACTGTTTATGGTGAAGATTCCCAGAAGTCCAGGCCGTGTATCTGTGGAGTCACAGACTTGTTGCCCTCGGGAAATAAGCCACAAAAACTATTCCCAGATGTGTGCTCGTGGATCATGAGATCTTAATCCTTTATTTCATGTGATTTATAATACCTGGGGGGCTGGGGGGGGGGGATGATTGGAAAGAAAAACAAAAATAATGCCAGCCTTGAAACGGTAGTGCATGTACAGTCTTGGTTCAGGTACCGTAGTTATCCTAGTTTAAGTACTGACTAAATGTGAGACCTACAGTTCTTACCATGATATGTACACCAATGTAATACATCACTGCGAGGTTAATGAGCAAATGGTAGTAAAGACAATTATTTTTACCGCAGCCAGTTCAGGAAAGGCGGTGCTGACGGGAAACAGAATATGGAGGTTGCTGTAAAAAAAATATTTTTTTCTCATTTTATTTCCCACCTTCTGTTTCTGTTTTTGGTCAGATTTCAGATATTTGCACCGTACAGTTCTTGACATCAGAGCCAGGTATGGTCGCTAGAGCCAGTTATTGACATCAGAGCCAGGTATGGTCGTTAGAGCCAGTTATTGGTATCAGAGCCAGGTATGGTCGCTAGAGCCAGTTATTGGTATCAGAGCCAGTTATGGGTATCAGAGCCAGTTATGTGAAGAGCCAGTTTACATCTGACATTTAGAACATAACAGATACCACCCCCCCCCCAAAAAAAAAAAAAAAAAAAAAAAAAAACTCCCTGCTAATAATGTGATCAAGAATCAGTCGGAGTAGAAGTAATATTTACGACACCGACAGTCAGACCTTTAATTACGTCACAATGGTTCTAAAATCTTGGACTCCGAACCCTAAATCCATCAGTTTTTTGTATTTGTTATTATTTCAAACACTGGGAGTGGGGGACTGGGGGGTGAGGGTGGGAATGGAGTTGTTCAGCAGGACTGGGATGGCTAGAGGGAAATATCCAATTTCATTCCTGACTCCAATAATCACCACCAATCAGTTTTCCCGACATTCCAAGAGACAACAACTCCAAGTTTCTGTATGAAACAATGTCGGTTACCTGCCTTGAACGGTTTCTGACTTGCCCACGTGGCCACGGCGTCTGACGTACCGGCACAAGTAGCCAGATCGCGTCATCCCGTCAAAACCAACAAACAGGGGTGGGTGATGGGATGGTGCTGATGTCGTCTGCAACATTGATATTTTTTTTCAGATGGGTGTTCTCATTATGTTTGATACAGGGGCTTGGGGTACACTCTGAGACCCTCTCATATGCAGTTACAGTGTCAGGAATACGGTGTAGACATTTGTGCGATGTATTTAAATAAGGTAAGTTGTGTTTGTCTATGACCAGATTAGATGTATAACATGAGGTCTGTGACAAGATAAGGTGTTTATTATCAAGTCTATAGAAATATTATGTGTTTAACATCAAGTCTGTGACAGGATTATGTGTTTAGCCTTCAAGTCTGTAGCCATAAGATATATTAATAAAATCACTTAAGAGTAATGGTGAATGTTGTAGACTAATGTTGTGTATTGAAAGATTAATGATTGGTAATGTAAGAGTAATGATTAGTGTTGTAAGATTAATGATTAGTATTGTAAGATTAATGATTAGTGTTGAAGGATTAATGTCAATAATTAAATGTTAATATAGGCATTATGAAATTTAATAAGTATTTAAATACAACTTTTAATGCTCTCTGTGGCAGAGAGAGAAAGGGAGAGAGAGACAGAGATAGTCGGAGAGAGAATCAGAGAGAGAAAGGGAGAGAGAGAGAGAGTCAGAGTGAGAAATAGAGAGAGAGAGTCAGAGAGAGAATGACAGAGAGAGAGAGGGAGAGAGAATTAGATAGAGACATAGAGAGAGAGAGAGAGAGAGAGAGAGAGAGAGAGAGAGAGAGAGAGAGAGAGAGATAACCAGAGAGTTCTCTCTATTTTTTCTCTCTATTCAGTAAGACAAACAACGAATCTAATAACAACACTAGAAAGGGAGAGAGAGAGAGAGAGAGAGAGAGAAAGAGAGAGAGAGAGAGAGAGAGAGAGAGACAGAGAGAGAGAGGGAGAGAGAAAGAGAGAGAGACATAGAGAGAGAGAGAGAGAGAGAGAGAGAGAGAGAGAGAGAGAGAGAGAGAGAGAGGGATAACCAGTTAGTTCTTTCTATTTTTTCTCTCTATTCAGTAAGACAAACAACGAATCTAATAACAACACCCGAAGTTCCGATGGCAAGTCAGGGGAGGTAATACATTATTTAGGAGAGGAAAAAAAAGACATGTATTACCCCGCTCTGCGTGCACACAAAGAAGTTCCAGAATAAAATGGAGTCTTCCTTTACCCTTTATATTTATTTGTGCGACTCCTCATTCCTCATTATGTTTCGAAAACCTCACAGCACTGATTTGTTGTATCCCTCTCCTATGATTCCCCCCTCCCCCCTAAAGCCCTTAATCAACCCCCCCCCCCTTTACTCCCCGAAATCCTTACCCTTTATTAATCCGCATACACCAAGACAAGTGTTTATGGCACTATGGAAAGACCAACACGCGCATGCACATTAACCAGGGCAACAACCCACATCCACACCCCTCCTCAGCCCCCCCCCC
>CAXITT010000092.1:1163367-1204634 GCA_964033795.1 Lymnaea stagnalis | reverse complement strand
AACCCGGGCAACCACCCACACCCCCCCCCCCCCCCACCCCCCCCCCCCCTTCCTTCCACCAACCCTCCATCCCACCAAACAAGTAACCAGACCCAAGAATAACCCCGAGTGTTTGTTAGTTTGTGTGTGCAGCCACGCGCTAGCACCACGAGCGCCATCTACAGTCGGGTGCCTGCTACAGACTCTGGGGGGATAACTTTCTTTGTGGAAATATTATTGGAATCTGGCCGGGAACAACTGGTCGTGTCACGGGCTGCTTGGCACCAGTGTTTTTCAATCGTATAAAAAAATGCAATGGGTAAAATAACTATGGACGTTGGATGGGAAATGTATTGTACCTGAGGTTTAAAGCGGTGCACTACGGATGGGAGACGGTAAAATACGTTTGGGGAGACTGACGTCATAATCTTGTAACATACGGAGCTATGACGCCTGTTGAAAATCGCATGTTGGATAAATAAATGAAGGCAGAGAGCAGACCCATTGACACGCACTTTGGGGGAGTTTATTTGGAGCTTATTCCGGAAACTGCGACACAAGTTATGAGAGATACAATGCAATATTTTTAGACGACAGTTTTCTCCATATTTTTTTCGGTGACGATTTCGTGGGGTGGAAGGGGGGGGGGAGAGAAGGGGGGCTACTTTGAAAACTCTTATAGTGTAGACTTGACAAATCTTAAATCCTTCTATGGCAATTGATCCGTTACGTCAAACGAGCATGAGGCCTTGGTGGTAAGGATGGCAACAATGGATACTGTCCTCGGCTAGTTTGAGCAAGAGTAAGACATTCAGAGGCCAGCTCTTGTGCATTTAATGCTGCACTGAAACCTGATAAAACATTAGGTGGGACTAACTAAGTCAGACGGTTCTGGCAAGGTCATCATGGGCTTCCACCAAGGGCATCAACCAAACGGCGCCATCAAAAGCCTGCCTTTAGTTCTTCCACCAAGTGCTTCCCACAAGTTTTTTAACAAGTATTTCCACCAAGTCTTTCCACCAAGTGCTTCAACCAAATATTTCCACCAATTGTTACCACTAAGTGTTTCCACCAATTTTTGTTTCCACCAATTGTCTCCACCAAGTGTTTAAACAAGTTCTTCCACTAAATGTTTTCACAGAGTGGAGTGTTCCACCAGGTGTTTCAACTAGTGCTTCCACCAAGTACTTGAAAGAGATTTACACAACCACGGCTTTGGGGAGACTAAAACAGTCCCCCTCCACCAGCAACCCCATACCCAGCCCCACCCCCCTCCCCCTCTGGGACTTCGATCCAATATATCCACGCATGTCATGTTTCTCTGCACCGTCCAACTGGTTATTGCAAGGGCGAGCACCTTGCTTTAAACATGTGTGCATAACACCTCGATCTCTTTGTGCACGAGATGATAATCTCCCCTGTGATCTACACGTAACCTCCCTTCGCCTTCTGTTTTAATTTCGTGTAATCTTAACACCCCCACCCCCCAAATCTTACTGGAACACCTTTCATGCACCGAAACCACCTCGTTATATTCATCTAACATTATTTCATATTGAAAGTGAATTTAATTGTGTACAAGCATGCACCGACCATCATAGACCAGTACTTAGTGTAGAAGCATGCACCAACCATCATAGACCAGTGCTTAGAGTACAAGCATCCACCAAACATCATAGACCAGTACTTAGTGTGCAAGCATGCACCAACCATCATAGACCAGTACTTAGTGTACAAGCATGCAACAACCAGCATAGATCAGCTTTTTGTGTACAAGCATGCACCAACAATCATAGACCAGTGTCTCCGTTTTGGAACAAACGCCTGCGTTTATCTCTCAACAAGCTTAGTTTAATCTTGCCTTTAAGAAATATAATCCATTTCTTAATCATTAATTATCAGTGAAAGTCAAATAAAACGGAAACAGATAAGTAGTTTGAACATTAAAGTAAACTAAACCTGTACTGGTCAGAGGGTTTAATTGGGACATGTGTAACGAGAGCTTGTTAAATCTTAACGAGACCTGGTGGGGTGGTGGTGGGGGGTGGGAGAAAATGGGGGGGGGGGGGGTGTAGCTTTTCGTATTTTACCCCAGTACCACAATGCTTTGACATGCCGAGCCATTCATATTTGCACGGATCACGTCCAGCCCTCCAGTCTTTCAGATTCCAGACACACATCCGGCTCAGGTCTCAAGTCACAGTACCATTATCTATCCTTCAACGGGACAATGTGTGGCTATCGGGACATTCAGTGGCATGCAGATGTGGGGAAAGTTCGGTTATCTATGATGATTCTAATCTTACAGTGACTAACACACCCCTCACAAAAAATTACAATTAGCACCCCCGATTTGAAGGAGGTGGGTTCAAGTTAAACCATTAGGAACCGCTACCTCCCGGCCATGTAGAAACAAGTACATGGAGTCGTGTTGCTAGGCGTGCCGCCATGTAGAAACAAGTACATGGAGTCGTGTTGCTAGGCGTGCCGCTATGTAGAAACAAGTACATGGAGTCGTGTTGCTAGGCGTGCCGCCATGTAGAAACAAGTACATGGAGTCGTGTTGCTAGGCGTGCCGCCATGTAGAAACAAGTACATGGAGTCGTGTTGCTAGGCGTGCCGCCATGTAGAAACAAGTACATGGAGTCGTGTTGCTAGGCGTGCCGCCATGTAGAAACAAGTACATGGAGTCGTGTTGCTAGGCGTGCCGCCATGTATAAACAAGTACATGAAGTCGTGTTGCTAGGCGTGCCGCCATGTAGAAACAAGTACATGGAGTCGTGTTGCTAGGCGTGCCGCCATGTATAAACAAGTACGTGAAGTCGTGTTGCTAGGCGTGCCGCCATGTAGAAACAAGTACATGGAGTCGTGTTGCTAGGCGTGCCGCCATGTAGAAACAAGTACATGAAGTCGTGTTGCTAGGCGTGCCGCCATGTATAAACAAGTACATGGAGTCGTGTTGCTAGGCGTGCCGCCATGTAGAAACAAGTACGTGGAGTCGTGTTGTTAGGCGTGCCGCCATGTATAAGCAAGTACATGGAGTCGTGTTGTTAGGCGTGCCGCAATGTATAAGCAAGTACATGGAGTCGTGTTGTTAGGCGTGCCGCCATGTAGAGACAAGTACATGGAGTCGTGTTGCTAAGCGTGCCGCAATGTATAAGCAAGTACATGGAGTCGTGTTGTTAGGCGTGCCGCCATGTAGAAACAAGTACATGGAGTCGTGTTGCTAGGCGTGGCGCCATGTAGAAACAAGTACATGGAGTCGTGTTGCTAGGCGTGCCGCCATGTATAAACAAGTACATGGAGTCGTGTTGCTAGGCGTGCCACCATGTATAAACAAGTACACGGAGTCGTGTTGCTAGGCGTGCCGCCATGTAGAAACAAGTACGTGAAGTCGTGTTGCTAGGCGTGCCGCCATGTAGAAACAAGTACATGGAGTTGTGTTGCTAGGCGTGCCGCCATGTATAAACAAGTACATGGAGTCGTGTTGCTAGGTGTGCCGCCATGTAGAAACAAATACATGTAGTCGTGTTGCTAGGCGTGCCGCCATGTATAAACAAGTACATGGAGTCGTGTTGCTAGGCGTGCCGTCATGTATAAACAAGTACATGGAGTCGTGTTGTTAGGCGTGCCGCCATGTATAAACAAGTACATGAAGTCGTGTTGCTAGGCGTGCCGCCATGTATAAACAAGTACGTGGAGTCGTGTTGCTAGGCGTGCCGCCATGTATAAACAAGTACATGGAGTCATGTTGCTAGGCATGCCGCTCTGCGGTCGGCTTTCTTCACGAAGCAGAGCGATATAAATGCTAGCAATGACTGTGGCCCAAGCCAACGTTTTCAAATTTCATCAATTTAGGAATCAAAGGGTTTCTACTAATCTTATTGCATCCACATACCGCGTAAAGCTATGATTTGATTGTTTTTTAGTGGATCCATTCATTTAACCTTTGATGAAAGTTACAGATGGATTCATTCAAGACACTTCTACCAGTTTCAAGGTCAGCGCTATATCAAAGTTTTCTGTTACATGATTTTATAACATGCTTGCACTTTTATATTTTAATTTTAAAGTCCATAAGTATAGATTATCGCTCATTTGACGTGGCGATAAAGCATGACTGGAATCAAAGCTGTCGACCTACTTTTTAAACCGGAACTCCATTTGTTGGATGCTAGTGAAGCGTTTTAAGAAACTTAGAAAGCGTTCTTGACAATGCCAAAACAACACAGACATGACACAGACGCATGTCACTGACATTTGTGTACAACTAGGATGCGCCTCTCCGCTCTTTGAGCCACGGTTCCCTTTGATCTCTTGTATTCCCCTGATCATGTTTACCTGCTGTGTTACGCAGGGGTATGTTTTTGTCAAGGTCTTGTTTACTTTGTTTTATAAATGTTAAATTATCCATTTAAAAAAAAAAAAAAAAAATTTTAATAGGCGGTGAAACTGACTCAGACATTCATGGTCAGAATTTTAATCATTAAATCCCGTGACTAAGCTGGCTGCTTGCGTCACCTTTTTGAGCCATTGAACTACTGTGGCCTTGGCCTAGAAAGCAACATTTTTTAAACTTTTAAATGGAGGAAATATGAACATTTTTTGGTCAATAGGGAAAATATGAACATTTATGGGAAAACAGAAAACAAACTAAAAATTTTGGATGAACAGGGACAATATGAACATATTTAGCAGACTGGGTGAAAATATGAACATTTTGGGTGAACGGGAATATATGAACATTTTTGGCAGACTAGAAAACACATTTTTTTGACAGACCGGAGAAAATAAGAACTTTTTTTTGGGTGGACGGTGAAATTATGAACATTTTGGGCGGACTAATCGACAGAATCAACGTCAGAGTCATAGACTATTTTTGTAAGTCGCAGTTGCAGTTTTGAAATAAAAGACGCGCTCTCCGACCCAAAGACATTGACTACATTGAGTTTAAGGCCTAACTTAAAGACCACTCTGGCATCGCATCAATCAACTAACAGGAATTGTGCTGCGCCTACCCCAGGTCGTGTCCTCGTCTTGAACTGGGGCATGTGTGTCCTCGTCTTGAACTGGGGCACGTGTGTCCTCGTCTTGAACTGGGGCACGTGTGTCCTCGTCTTGAACTGGGGCACGTGTGTCCTTGTCTTGAACTGGGGCACGTGTGTCCTCGTCTTGAACTGGGGCACGTGTGTCCTCGTCTTGAACTGGGGCACATGTGTCCTCGTCTTGAACTGGGGCACGTGTGTCCTCGTCTTGTTGACCCCGTGCACACAGGAGCAGAACTTGACGGGCACATGTGTCCTCGTCTTGAACTGGGGCACGTGTGTCCTCGTCTTGTACTGGGGCACGTGTGTCCTCGTCTTGAACTGGGGCACGTGTGTCCTCGTCTTGAACTGGGGCACGTGTGTCCTCGTCTTGAACTGGGGCCGTGTGTCCTCGTCTTGAACTGGGGCACGTGTGTCCTCGTCTTGTACTGGGACACGTGTGTCCTCGTCTTGAACTGGGGCACGTGTGTCCTCGTCTTGAACTGGGGTATGTTCAATGTTGCCTCGCGGCTCAAGGAGGCCCTTTTTTTTACACGCGTCACAAATTGACCTCAAAGATTAGCTGGGTCATACGGATGCGAGCTCTGCGTCTGCAAGACATTACTCACTACGTCGTGGGAAGTATTCAAAGAAGATGTCTCTTAAGAAGGGTACTTTGAAGGACAGAAACACCCGACTGTAAAACTCAAGGAATGTGTGCCTGTGTTGGTGTGTGTTTGTGTGTTGGGGGCGCTGTGGGTATGTCAGCAACTGAAAGTATGCGGGTGGATGAGGGTATACGGGTAAATGAAGTTATGTCGGTAACTGAAGGTACGCCGGGAGCTAAAGATATGTGTGAGACTGAAGGTATGTTGGTAACTAAAGTTATGTGGGTAACTGAAGGTACGCCGGGAGCTAAAGATATGTGTGAGACTGAAGGTATGTTGGTAACTAAAGTTATGTGGGTAACTGAAGGTACGCCGGGAGCTAAAGATATGTGTGAGACTGAAGGTATGTTGGTAACTAAAGTTATGTGGGTAACTGAAGGTATACAGATTGAGTTTGCTCAAATAGTGCGAAACCTGGGTGTCTACTTGGATAGATAACAAACAATGCAAAATTACATTAACATGCTTTGCAAGGCGATTTTTCTAGAGCTTCCCAGAATTAGTCATATTAGATCTTTCTTAACGTTTGATGCAAAAAAGAGACTGTTGTCTGCATTCGTGCTATCACACATGGACTACTGCAATGCTCTCATGGTTGCTCATGGTGGGTCTTCCAGCTACGCTCCTGGATAAAATTAAAAAAGTACAGAATAATGCGGCTCGCATTGTTCTTCGCAAAAGCAAATTTAACCATGCTTAAAGAATTCTGAAGAGTTGCATTGGCTGCCGGTCCGCGCTCGAATAAAACACAAACCTGCAACTCTGTGTTACCGCTGCTTGCATGGCCTGGCACCGTCCTACCTCAAAGCGCTCAAGACGACTTATGTACCCACTAGACAACTTCGCTCATCCGATAGTGGCAAACTCTCGATACCACGTGTTCGCCTTGAGCCTTACGGAAGGCGCACTTTCGGATTTGCTGACCCAACAATTTGGAACACACTTCCTGACGCTCTCAGAAACAGCAAGACACTGGATTCTTCAAAACCGAATTGAAAACACATCTATTTCGCAAACACCTGCTGGGGTGATGTTGTCTACCATCTTTCCAGCTGGCGATCATCTCCTAGATGTATAGTGGCCTGTGTTGTTTATGTTTGCAAAGGATGAAAGACTTAGAATGGGTATTCTCGTATATAGTTTGTGTAATGTTGCGTTTTGTATTTGAATGTAGTATAATATGGATTTTTCATTTCTCTTTTAATAAGGTTGACTTTGTACTGCGCTTCGAGCCTCTGGGGATGAAGCGTGATTTTTTAAATAAACGTTATTGTTATTATTATTATGTTGGTGAATGAAAAACATATTTTGAACGTCTTTACATTAAATATCAACTGGAGGAATTACGACAATCCAGGATCTACATGATGTACAAGCTAAATAATGGGCTGGTCCACTGTTCCAGAAATTCACCCCTCTCTCCATAGACAGCAACGAGGCCATGACAGGCAATTCAGGCTCATACCAGCAAGAAGCCAGTATAGGAGCTGCTCTCTTCCTGCCCAAGACAATCGGGGACTGGAACAATCTTTCAAAAGGAACGGTTGAGGCGACAACACTAGACACATTTGTGTCTATTGCCTCAAGCCTTGAAACCCCTAGTGCTTGATTCCCTCACAAAGTGGCACTAGAAATCTGTGAAATTTCCTAATCAACACCAGGAACAGAAACATTGCAAATCCCATCTACATGCAATGTACAGGAGCCAAAAAATGATCAATAAATTGATCGTGGGCCCTTAAGATATAGAAGACGAAGAAGAAGAAGCGAAGACAGAGATTGTAAGATGAAGATTAAAAGGAAAATTCATAGATCAGATAATCCAAAGCCTCCTTTGTTTTCAAATTCTATATTTTTTTGAAGTAACAAATGGTAATGAACAAATTTCTATTCTGATTTATTCATCCCCTCATTTTATTAAGATTACAAATAATATGCATGCTGCTCTAAAGATGTAATTAGACTAAG
This sequence comes from Lymnaea stagnalis, assembly GCA_964033795.1. Taxonomy (NCBI): domain Eukaryota; kingdom Metazoa; phylum Mollusca; class Gastropoda; family Lymnaeidae; genus Lymnaea; species Lymnaea stagnalis. The sequence goes on along the minus strand of CAXITT010000092.1, from coordinate 1,196,995 downwards.
TATGCAAAGCTATTATTAATGACAGACTTTAAGCCGGGAAAATGGATTCATTTTCTCCAAAACTCAACTGTCTTACAGCAAAGACCACGCGTCTTATCATAAGAAACGAGATATAGGAATTTCTTGCAGCATACCTGTAGAAAAACATATATAATGTACAGTAAGGGTTCCTACACTGTTAGAGCGTGGTGCTACAGTAAATTAAAAAAAAGAACCTGCTAAAAGTATTTGTTCCATCAAATGAATAATTATTAGTTGTTACCTCATAAATCTATATGTAATAATTTTCTTTTTTTACTTCACAAATTAATAACACCATAATTAACGTAACAGAACACTAGTTGTACCCTTATAGAACATTTTCAGAATCCCTATTCCACAGCATATGCTTATCATTAGCTACGTAGTGGAGAGATGTTTTCGCCCCAATCCCAACCCCCCCCCCCCCCCCCCCCCCCCCCCCCCCCCCCCCTAGTCTATAACATAACTTGATTGGCTAGTCTATAACATAACTTAGGACTAAGAGGGTCTCTCTGTGTGTCCTGTCAACACGATGTGCTTCAAACATTTCTCGTGATAGATGACACATTGTTTTACGATCGCACGGCGAGGGAGAAAAAAAAACGATTTTTTTAAAAATCATTATTAATTTTGGTTCCTAGTGTTAATTTAATATGTAACCATCCTGTCGACTTTGTCAAGACAACACATTCCTAGAGCAAACATAATCTATTATTTTAAAGATTGATCTGCAGTTTTTAACATATTAATTTCTATCATGTTTGGGCGGGTGAACTTGCTCTACGAGACTCTGAGACCCTACGAGACTCTGAGACCCTAAGAGACTCTGAGAGACTACGAGACTTTAAGACTCTACAAGACTCTGAGACGGTACGAGACTCTGAGATTCTACGAGACACTGAGACTCTACGAGACGCTGAGACTCTACGAGACGCTGGGACTCTACGAGACTCTGAGACTCTAAGAGACTACGAGGCTCTACGAGACTTCGAGTCTCTACGAATCTATGAGACTCTACGAGACTTTGAGGCTCTACGAGACTACGAGGCTCTACGAGACTCTGAGACTCTACGAGACTCTGAGGCTCTACGAGACTCTGAGTACGAGACTCTGAGGCTCTACGAGACTCTGAGACTCTACGAGACTCTGAGACTCTACGAGACTCTGAGATTCTACGAGACACTGAAACTCTACGAGACACTGAGACTCTACCGGACTCTGAGGCTCTACGAGACTCTGAGGCTCTACGAGACTACGAGGCTCTACGAGACTATGTCGTCTGCCTAACTTCAGCAATCCGGGTTGTGTGGGGGAAGTCGGTTAGAGTTGACGTCATCAAGAAGAAACGGTGTTGACGTCAAGTAGAGCAAATATTGTTAAATAGAGGGTGGATGTAAACTATAGTTTGATTAGCAATATGGAAGGTTGCGGCGGCGTATCCAATAAAACGTGATAGGGGGGCAACACCAGACAAAACTTTAGGGCATATTTTTCAACCAGTTGTCGTGCATTCTGCTTTCTTAGAATTTAGTGCTGATCACCGAACTACGAGCTATCAACTCTAGAGCCACACTCAGTAAAGCCCGGTATGCAAGCCTACAAGTAAACAATACAGTGGTCTTAATACGAACTCTAGAATGTTGAGATGCCTAAAGCTGACACTACGGGTCACTTCCGTCCATCCGTCACTTACATTTAACCGTCACTTACGTTCACCGGTCACTTCCATTCACAGGTCATTGCCATCCAGCCGTCACTTAAGTTCAAAGGTCATTTCCGTCCACTCATCACTTCCATTCACAGGTCATTGCCGTCCACCCGTCACTTCAGTTCACAGGTCATTGCCGTAAACCCGTCACTTCCGTTCACAGGTCATTGCCGTCCACCCGTCACTTCAGTTCACAGGTTATTGCCATCCACCCGTCACTTCAGTTCACAGGTCATTGCCATCCATCCGTCACTTCAGTTCACTGGTCATTGCCATCCACCCGTCACTTCAGTTCACAGGTCATTGCCATTCACCCGTCACTTCAGTTCACAGGTCATTGCCATCCACCCGTCACTTCCATTCACAGGTCATTGCCATCCACCCGTCACTTCAGTTCACAGGTCATTGCCGTACACCCATCACTTCAGTTCACAGGTCATTGCCATCCACCCGTCACTTCAGTTCACAGGTCATTGCCATCCACCCGTCACTTCCATTCACAGGTCACTTAAGTTCACAGACACTTCTGCTAACAGGGGCCTTACGTTTATACTTACACTCCAAAACTTTAACACAAAAACCACCGCTAAATCCTGCCCATCCTCCCGTTAATCCCAATCCATAGCCCAATCCTAGTCGCATCCATACCCTAATCCAAGCACAAATATCAATCCATTTCGTTCTGGCCGCTGAACCCCATTGCTTCTGTAAATAGAGGTTTCTGACGATACAAAAACAACATTTTAATAACGTCTATCTCCTCCTTCGAATCTTCTATTTCCTCCTACTAAGCAAAGCTAGTCTCCGCCACTGTAATCTAACACTTCTCTCCCCCACCCCCTACATTTTCGGTCTTGGCACCATTACCCTACCTTTGATCTACCTGTCTGAAGGGTTGATCCCCAACGAGTCATCAAGCGGATATAAGCCCGTGAAACATGGAGGTCGGTCCGAGCTGATTAAAGACAATATCGAGCTACGGACCCAGTGGGTTGTTGGCGTGGATCACAAAGGCAGACCCCCCTGAACCCTTCAGGATAATAGATCTTTGGATGTGAAGACTTGCATGTGCATTGGTAATAGGGATCCACTCCACTTCACATGGACGGTATGCTCGGTTATTTGAGAAAAAAAGGGGGGGGGGGATATGTGGGCTGGGCGGAAGAGATTGCTTGAACCTTGGGTTAGGCTATAATTAAGACGTGGGTATTACCTAAAAAAATAAAAGACATCAAAGGAGGGAATCAAAATAGACAACAATAAATAATAAAATGCAGTTTTTATGTGTTTATGTTTGAACCGGATGTGACGTAAGAGGAAGCAGACGCGATTAATTTGGATATTTAAACAAAAAAATCATCGCTATGACGCCAAGGTTTTATGACGTCATATCGCGTGTAATCTGTGTATCAACAAAACCAAAAATAAAATATAAAAAAATTGGGGGATGGGGGTGGGGGTGGGATAGTGTTAGAGACGAAGTGTAAATAAACAAAAGTTTCTCAAACAGCGCACACAAGCGGATACAAACCCAGGTGAACGTTTCAACTATTTTATGTCGAACTTCTTCAAAACTTGTCACGTGATCACCGCTAGCCTGCAACATTTGAACGTTATCAGGGACTCTCAACATCCACACGACACATGACAAAAGGTTATTGTTTTTACTCTAATTGTTATTAAGAATTCTACCGGGATGATGCAATTTCTAGAATTTCTTTTCTAGAGTTAAAAAAGCCTGCAGAGATTTTTTGCTAGACTTCTTAACACTTACGAGACTTAATATACTTATAGGAGACTTACTAGATTTAACTCTTAGTGTGTTCATGTATGTGTGTGTACACTTTTTTAATATTTGTACCTGTCGAGGATTATCCTATGTAACTTCTGTGCTGTAAGTTAATTCTGTTTTTATCTCTGTATATTTTATTTTATATGTTGATGTAAATGTTGTAGTATAACTCAATTGAATATTATTAATACCACTAGCTTTGGTATCACTAAAAAAATTGTTTGTGTGTACTGGCTGCCAGTCCTTTGTTACGTATTATTCATCGAACGAGCCAAAGCTTAAAACAGATTTCATTTGCAAAACCATGTAATGGTAAGTAACAACAAGACAAGTGTAATCACTGCAACTTTGTTACATTCAGTTGTGGGATGGAGGGCTATTTTAAGTGATGATGATTCGATACTTGTATAGCGCTTGTATCGATGCTATTCCAGCATGCTCACTGCACTCTGATTTCTTTGAAAATCTATTTAAAGACAAAAAATGTTCATGAACGCATTTCCTCGTTTAAACACCGAAGAAGGCATGGAGGTTTGGGGGGGGGGGGGGGAAAACCTAAGAAAAAAAATAAACTAATTCACCCCCCCCCCCCCCCCCCTTATTGCAACTGGTGGTGCATCTACTGAGATAATTAAGTATAGAACATAAATGAAATCTAATACCTTTGCGCTACAGAGGGCCGCACCATTTTACAACGAAGTTTACTCAACGCTTTAAGACAATCATGTTGCTAACAAATGAAATGCCAAAATAACATCTTGTAGAAAATATATTATCTTCATCAATGGGGGGACTCTCATCTCCGTGGCCATCTCGACCAGATAGTCTTAAGTTGTGAATACAAAGAAGTTCTGCCATGGACTATCAGTCAAAAGGATCGCGATAATATGCGGATTCTTTTTTGATGTGCAACTCAAAGCGGTGCGCACTAATGAGTGAATGAGTCCGAGGAAGACATCGAGGGAACATTACTATCTTGTTATGGGGGATAACCGATGGGTCGGTTCCGTCTTATCAATTTGGGGGGGTTTTCCCGGTGAGCATTAACATTGATTACACAGTCTTTATGGGCGGTACCGGATAACATTACGACTTTCTAAGGGAACTATAAAAATTTACGGCTGGTTGGTTCCATCTTACTGCTGGTTGTTCGATCTTACCTCTGGTTCTTTCCCATTACGGCTGGTTGTTCCATCTTATGGTTGGTTGTTCCATCTTATGGTTGGTTGTTCCATCTTATAGTTTGTTGTTCCTTCTTATGGTTGGTCCCACCTTATGGTTGGTTGATCCATCTTATGGTTGGTTGTTCCATCTTACGGCTAGTTGTTCCTTCTTATGGTTTGTTGTTCATTTTTATGGTTGGTTCCATCTTATGGTCGGTTGTTCCATCTTATGGCTGGTTGTTTCATCTTATGGTTGGTTGTTCCATCTTACGGCTTGTTGTCCCATCTTACGGTTGGTTGTTCCATCTTATGGTTGGTTGTTCCATCTTATAGTTGGTTGTTCCATCTTATAGTTGGTTGTTCCATCTTATGGTTGGTTGTTCCATCTTACGGCTGGTTGTCCCATCTTACGGCTGATTGTTCCATCTTACAGCTGGTTGTTTCATCTTAAGGCTAATTGTTCCATCTTTCCGCTGGTTTTTGCATCTCACGGCTGGTTGATAAGTATTTAATCAACCAAATTGTCCGGCTATGTCAATGTGTATAAGGGTAAGTAATCTAACTTTTCTAAAATGAGTAATTGAACTTTGATCAATTGCATGAACATTTTGTGACGTAGTGCCCTAGTGATCACGTATGTTCATTCTTGAACAATTGTCACGTTTCAGGCAAGAATAGGAATGGAATTATCAAAATTAATGCAAAATAAAAAAAAATAAAAAAAAAATAATACTAAAAAAACCCAAGATAAATGCGTTCATTTTATGTTCAAAAGTTTTGTTTTATAAGTGTGTGTCTTTTATGACTATGTCTAAACAACGAGTCATGACTTGTATTTGTTATTTGTCATTAATTATGACATGTGTATGTTGTTTTTGGTGATTATTGATTAGCCGTATGAACTAATATGTGCTAATTTTCTGTATGTATCGGTCATTTTATTATTTTTTTTTTAAATTTTGTGTGCTTGGTAATAACACGTTTGAGCTGCTGCAGCCACTGGTCCAGTCAACTGACCACGTGCAAGTCTGGGACGGTGACAGCTGTGAGTGGCGTTTAATGAGGTGTCAGATTACTGCGCTAAACTTATAACTGGTTATATAATGTTTTTAAGCTTATAGTTTATTTGAGATTAAATTGTACCTTCAATTGTACGACTCTGTGGTATCACGTCCTATCTTACTATCAGGCTTGTCATTTCATGGCGGAAATCTATTAATAGAACCGCTGTAATCATCCGGGTACTCGGGTCGGACGAAATGTAAACACTGCTCAGTACTACTATGTTAGCGAAGGTGCCTTTAACCTGAATCAAAACTTGTTTACAACTATAGTTTTCGAAATATTTTACATAATTTTGTGTACTTCTTTTTCTTTAATGGAAATTCATTGCGCGTACGGCATATGTAACAGTGACTCTAGATACAAGCAGTGATTATTTCAGAAACTTTCCCCCGGGGTGGCACTTCAAGTTTTTAGGGGGGCGGGGGGGGTTGACAGTGCCAGTTGATTTATTGTTGGACATATTTTTGCGCCGGGGGGGGGCACTTGGCTTTCGTCTGGGGGGAAATCCCCCCCCCCCCCCCCCGATCTAGCTGAAAGAAACCCTGGTTACAAGGATCGTCCGAACGATATGCTGGAACACACTATTAGCTGCGATGTTTTACGCAAGGTTTGTCATACGTTCTATAATTAGTAACGGTATGACGTTTCCAGGTCTGAGAAATGACAAAGCCTATTGAGAAGATATCGTTATTAAACATTAACAGTTTCCCGACAAAGCACGCCAGAGACGCAGATCGCACGCGTCAGAGACACAGATCGCACGCGCCAGAGACGCAGATCGCACGCGCCAGAGACGCAGATCGCACGCGCCAGAGATGCAGATCGCACGCGTCAGAGACGCAGATCATGAACTTTCGAAATTTTCGAAACACACATAGTCAGAGACACAGGTCACACGCGTCCGAGATACGATTAGAATATTTGATGTCACCCTGAGTGTCCACTTATTTTATTCATGAAATATAATCACACAACCTCGTTTGGCATGTAAGCTTCACAAAGCAGACATAAGCCCTCATTCAGAGACAGACCCTATACCAGACGTAAGCCCACACGTAGGGGCAGACCCCCCCACACCACAGATACAAACCCTCACACTGAGACAGACCCCACACATCAGACGTAAGCCCTCACAAAGGGGCAGACCCCACACCATGCACCACCCCCTATGATGTGACACTAATAAATGCGTCGCTGGTGTGCTTATTGATCTTCTCCACAAGCTGTGTGCTCAAGATTGATCTGGCTTACCCCCCCCTCCCCGCACCCTCGGGGTTTTTGGGGTGAGGGTAAGTGGCTGATCTTGAAAAAGAAAGTCAAGGGCGGGGCGCCTACTTCAAACGGAGGTGAGTTGTTTGGAGCCCTGGTACACATACAGGTAAAAACAACAAATAGTCGTGGGTTCAATGTTTGGATCCAATCGTGTGGCCAGACGGGGGAACAGACGATGGGTGTGCTCGGCCCGGGGGGGGGGGGGGGGGTGGGGCTTTTTCGGGGGCTGGGTGGGGGGGGGGGGGGGGGGGGGGGGGGGGGATGTGGGGGCGTATGGACTCTTCTGGTGCTATGTTGAGTGTGTGGGATGGAGGGTTGGAGTGGATATGTGGGATAGATGTGCCGGATTGGTGTGTGGGATGGATGTATGAAGTGGATGTGTTGGGATAGATGTGCCGGATTGGTGTGTGGGATGGATGTATGGAGTGATGTGTTGGGATAGATGTGCCGGATTGGTGTGTGGGATGGATGTATGGAGTGATGTGTTGGGATAGATGTGCCGGATTGGTGTGTGGGATGGATGTATGGAGTGGATGTGTGGGATAGATGTGCCGGATTGGTGTGTGGGATGGATGTATGGAGTGGATGTGTTGGGATAGATGTGCCGGATGGGTTTGAGGGTTAGATTTGAGGGAGGGATGTGTGGGATTGACCTGCATGGGATGGGTTTGAGGGTTAGATTTGAGGGAGGGATGTGTGGGATTGACCTGTATGGGATGGGTTTGTGGGTTAGGGTTATGGAATGGATGTTTAGATGGGTGTCTGGGATGGGTTATTGGAATGACAGTCTGGGATGGATATGTGGGAAAAGTGTGGGTTGGTTCATGGCCATTGTGGGTCACTGATTTTGATAAAATGCGATTTTTAAAAGTTCATATCTAACCTCATGTACATTTACTTATCACGTGTACATCTATATATCACGTGTACATCTATATATCACGTGTGTATTTACATATCACGTGTACATCTATATATCACTTGTACATCTATATCTCATTTGTATATTTAAAAATCACTTTTATATGTATTTATCAAATATAATTTTTATTTAATGCATGGCATCAACTCTAAGCAACCTCAGTCCAGTTACAAAACATTAAGATCCAAAAGTTTTCCAAACGTTGTATGACGTGTTCCCCTTGTCATTTACCCTCCCAGCAGTCTTCAGAAACCACCAGGTATTTGCTATTTAATTTAGTAACTCTGTTGGTACAACAAGATACCTGAGGTTACGGGTCTTTGCAAAAAGTCCCTATGTTGGTACAATAAGATACCTGAGGTTACTAATCTTTGCAAAAAGTCCCTATGTTGGTACAATAAGATACCTGAGGTTACTAATCTTTGCAAAAAGTCCCTATGTTGGTACAACAAGATATTTGAGGTTACGGGTCTTTGCAAAAAGTCCCTATGTTGGTACAATAAGATACCTGAGGTTACTAATCTTTGCAAAAAGTCCCTATGTTGGTACAACAAGATATTTGAGGTTACGGGTCTTTGCAAAAAGTCCCTATGTTGGTACAACAAGATACCTGAGGTTACTAATCTTTGCAAAAAGTCCCTATGTTGGTACAATAAGATACCTGAGGTTACTAATCTTTGCAAAAAGTCCCTATGTTGGTACAATAAGATACCTGAGGTTACGGGTCTTTGCAAAAAGTCCCTATGTTGGTACAATAAGATACCTGAGGTTACTAATCTTTGCAAAAAGTCCCTATGTTGGTAAAACAAGATATCGGATATTGCAAGGATTTGCAAACAGTAACTGAGTTGTTACAACAAGATACCTGAGGTTGCAGGTATGTGCTCTACAGTTACCATGTTGATACAACCGAGATATCAGAGGTTGCATTATATTTTCCCTTGATGGAATGTTGGAGATTGCAGGAAGCTGTACATTGTATATTTTTTTGGCCGTTGAATCAGTTGTCCATCTATGTAATCAGCACATTGGTTGTGGACTGTACACTTCACATACATATATTACGCCATTTCACTCTGAAATGGTTCAGGGCACCCAGCACGTATTTAGTGCACTCGACAATTGTACCAACAAGAGGGAGAGCATTAACTTGAGGTGAATATTTTTTTGTTACTTTATGCTAGACCGTTTCAACTGTCTTCGTAAGGAGGTCCTTGAACTGTGTGGACTAAAAATAAACCCGAAATAATTTTGAAAACAATTTTTTTTTCCTGCAGCATATACTACTGTGTAATGATACCAGTGTTATTGCTTCTGCAGGAGAGTGCTTTGAAATTGTAAAAAAAATAGAAATTTAATTTTTTTTATTTGCAGAAGAATTACTAGAGCACATATGGTTTAAGTTATTTTCAAAATAAAGCAGACATAAAGAGTAGAAATGAGGGTCATGAATAGAGGAGAAATGAGGGACATGTATAGAGGATAAATAAGGGCCATGTATAGCGGAGAAATGAGGGACCTATAAAGAGTTGAAATAAGGGCCATGTATAGAGGAGAAATGAGGGACATGTATAGAGATGAAATGCAAGTCATGCAGATATTTACATTCCTTGCTACGTGTGCTTTTTAATTGTGCATGCCTTAGCCAGCAGTTCCTTCTAGATTAGTTCCCCAAATACGCCCCACGCCCCACCCCACCCCCCAACAAACACGCCAAAAAAAAAAATGCACCTGACGTTTGGGGTCACCTGTATGTCACCGTAACCTCTGCGTTTTCGTGTACCAAGTGTTGAAATAAAAATATCTGTGCAAAAATTCGAGAATAAAAAAAAATGTCACTTCCCGCTTTCCAGCTGTTCTCGCTAGGCCGTATGCCGGTAACCAGCAGGTTAGGCGTGAGAGGTGAAGCTTGTGAGGCTTAAGTAAGTCCACATGGCTGACTGGCAACAGGCCCTGCTGCCGTGGACGGCTCGGGGGCTGAGCGCCAAAACGAACATGCTCCTTCTCCACTAACCATCGACGGTGATCTCAGGTACGGCAACCGGTTAGCCGGAACGGCATGGGTACAAAAGTTGATGGTAAATAATTGTGGAGAAGAATAACAGGCAAGCAACATGGATGGACTCCTTGGCTGAACATGAGATAATGATAAAGCGGGGATTTATTAGTTTCGCATAAGTTTTATACGTGAATTGGTGGGTCTTGACCAAAATTGGCATACATCCATCATTATCCAAAAATCAGATACTGCAAAAAAGGGGGGGGGGGAAGGAGGTGTTGAAGTTTAACAAAAAATATATCGCAAACGGGATCCCATCGGGATTGGGAACCCAATGGGGTCGGGATCCTACCGGGAACGGGATCTCATCGGGATTGGGAACCCAATGTGGTCGGGATCCTACCGGGAACGGGATCTCATCGGGATTGGGAACCCAATGTGGTCGGGATCCTACCGAGAACGGGATCTCATCGGGTTTGGGAACCCAATGTGGTCGGGATCCTACCGGGAACGGGATCTCATCGGGATTGGGAACCCAATGTCGTCGGGATCCTACCGGGAACGGGATCCTATAGCGATTGGGAACCCAATTTGGTCGGGATCCTACCGGGAACGGGATCCCATCGGGATTGGGAACCCAATGTGGTCGGGATCCTACCGGGAACGGGATCCCATCGGGATTGGGAACCCAATGTGGTCGGGATCCTACCGGGAACGGGATCCCATGAGCGAACGAAGTTTTAACAAAGGTTATGAGAATATATATAAATGTGACGGTTTGTGGATTTGTTCCGCATACGTTTCTGCCTGGATTAATGGATTAATGGATCTTGACCAAACTTGGCACACATGGCCAGAATGAAATACTCGGGTGAGGGAGGGGGCATGAACTGAAAAAAAGTATTCCATTTGGGGCGGGGGGGGGGGCCTAAAGTCGTTTTTTCCCTTATATGAGATACATACATGTAATTTTGAGCACAACTATTGCATGGCCCATAGGAAAGGGGGTGGGGGAGGTTCGGATATCGACAAAACTTAGTACGCATACACTTGACAATGTTCCCTCTAAGGCAGTGGTTCTCAACCTTTGTAGTGCCACGACCCTTTAATACAGTTTCTGGTGTCGTGGCGACCCCCAGCCACACAATTATTTTCGTTGCTTCTTCATAGCTTTAAGGATATGTGTTTTCAGATGGCCTTAGGCGACCCCTGGAAATGTGTCCCGCGACCCCCAAAGGGGTCGCGACCCACAGGTTGAGAACCACTGCTTTAAGGTTGCTGGTTCGTGCAAAAAATCCTACAGTTGTGTGCAAAGTTTTACAGCATCAATTTCTTTTTTTGCAAATTTTACAGCCCACAAATACAAACACACACTTACATTAAAACTTGCTGCGCGGATTCTCAAAACTGCTGCGCGGCGTCTGTGAGATAGCTGCGCGGCCGGCAGCCGCGCAGCTTAAAGGGAACAATGCACTTGACTATTCGTTTTTAAAGACTGATAGGTACGAAACACATAATATCCACTCCTTCGGGGCTTGGGGCCCAAATTAAATGTTCTTTATATAATCTAAATAAATAAGATTCCGCTTTGTTAACTACAAAGGTGTATAAGGATATCGATGGATCAAGGCCAAGCTTAGTAGCAATGGCCTTCTTTGTCCATAATGAAGTATAGAAGTATTTAATGACTGTAATTTGTGTCCAGCTTATTGGTGTTGCTGTTTCCTGCATCAACTCTAAAATAGAATCAACGATGAACGAGTTGATTTGTTTCTTTAAAAAAAAAACTTTAAAAAAGAATATGACACCATTTTAAAAGTTTCTTTTTAATGCAACCCCTCTCTCCAACCACACACTCACTCTCATGACATAGACCAGCTTCATGCACACAGACCCCTTCCCACCACACAGACCCCCCCCCCCCCCCCCCCACCCCCCCCCCCCCCCCCCCACCCCCCCCCCCCCCTCACTAAATCTCACCACACACTAACTCTCCCCCACACTAAATCTCACCACACACTAAACCTTCCCCACACTAAATCTCCCCCACACTAAATATCACCACACACTAAATCTCCCCCACACTATTCAGATATGGTCGTCTCTACTATCCTCTAGCATTATGAGTTTAAGCTTCGTGTGACTGGGTAGATGTCTTGCAGCAGCTGTACGATAATACGCCAAGACGTCCTGAAAATGATCGAGCCAGTGTAAGAGCGGTTGACGGTGGCGTGATGCAGAGGGAAACAAACATCGGGCGTGCTTGCTGCTCCGTCAAGCAACTCTATCCAGACTCCAGAGCCCTCTGCTCTGTTTGGTTACAGTTCATCTAGCTCGCTTCTCCGTTTTATTACAGGATGGAGAGGTTATACCATCAAGCGGCCATTTTATTTGTACCTCTTACAACTAGGATCAAAGCAGGCGAGCAGATATTTTGTCTGCGTCGTACCGGACGCGTCTTATGCCAGCATTCGGGCCACGCGAACAAAAGCAATTTTGATTTCGTTGGTTCAGAACTGTCTCGGAGCCCCCCCCCCCCCCCCCCCCCCCCCCCCCCCCCCCCGTTAAGACGTGCTACGATAAATCATTGGACAGTGGAGCTAGCTGCAGAATGACGTCGTTGACGTTTTATCACGTGTGAAGAGCGCAAAAGAAATAAGGTTGAATGTGGTATGACGTCAGTAAGGGTTGGCTATGTCTGAGAAAATGGTTGGGTTGTAATAAAACTTATATATCGTGGATTGCTTAAGGTAATCAAATGTTATTTGTAAAAAAAATGGAACATGGGATATTTTGACAAGGTATCGTGCACAAAGGTATCTCGTCCCAAAGGTATTGTGTCCCAAAAGGTATTGTGTCCCAAAGGTATTTTGTCCCAGAGGTATTGTGTCACAAACGTATTGTTTCCCATAGACAATGTAAACATAACGTGTTACCTAAAATATGGCGTGTAAAAAAGTATGAGATATTTAAGATATGATTGATTATCATACAGACCAACTAACAGAGTGTTCACTAATATGGTGCTTGGTAACATGGCGCTTGCTAATCTGGTTTTTGCTAACATGGTGCTTGCAAACGTGGTGCTTGCTAATGTGGTGCTACTAAATGACTTATAATAATCATTTAATAAACTTACTAAAAATACACACCAGAAATATAAACATTTGCGGCATTGTGAATTGAAAATACACAATCATCATGTACACAATCATCATGTACACAATCATCATGTACACAATCATCATGTACACAATCATCATGTACACAATCATTATGTACACAATCATTATGTACACAATCATTATGCACACAATCATTATGTACACAATCATTATGTACACAATCATCATGTATTAAGAGATTATGAACATTGGAGGTGCACACGGTAGACAAGACATCAGTTCCCAGGGCGCAATCAAGTACAGTCCGCATGATTAAAAAGATGTTAAGCAATCTGCGTCTAGCTGACCATTATCACCTTAAGCTCCTAAGGGACGTGTATCCCAGTGGCAGGGGGAAACAAATCCTCCCCCTGGCTGAGGAACAAATTGGCCAGTTATACGTCGTGAAACCAGAAACTGGAACAGAGGGTCAAGAAATGGGATCTCGACATTCCAAAAGTGGATCTATGGGCATTCCTAATTAGCTGGCACAGGAGCTGCAGGCGCCGCTTCCGTAGCTCGAACAAGTATAGTGTCTGGATGTTAGGTCTATAAGTATGATGTCTAAATGTTAGGTCTTTTTGATATCTGCCTCTATGTTCTGTTTGATGCCCGGATGTTAGGTCTACCTCTATGGTGTCGAAATATTAGGTCTATTTGATATCGGGCTATTAGGTCTGTGTGATGCCCGGATGTTAGGTCTATCCGTATTATGTCTAAGTGTTAGGTCTATCTGATATCTGGCTACTACGTCTGTTGGTGCCTAGGTGTTAGGTCTTTTCTGTATGATGCTCTCCCAAACTCACTTGGTGGCCACCTGTTTGATGATGCAAAGAGATAAGAGCGTCTAAGACAAAGAGTTTGCAAGTGATACTGCGTTGATGCAGACTCCCCCCACAAAACCCTTATGGGTGACATGCTTGAGCAGTGCTCGTGGTTATGAAATGTTCCATCATGTCCACGACGTCATCAGCGCTCGTGGTTATGAAATGTTCCATCATGTCCACGACGTCATCAGCGCTCGTGGTTATGAAATGTTCCATCATGTCCACGACTTGAGCAGTGCTCGTGGTTATGAAATGTTCCATCATGTCCACGACTTGAGCAGTGCTCGTGGTTATGAAATGTTCCATCATGTCCACGACTTGAGCAGTGCTCGTGGTTATGAAATGTTCCATCATGTCCACGACTTGAGCAGTGCTCGTGGTTATGAAATGTTCCATCATGTCCACGACGTCATCAGCGCTCGTGGTTATGAAATGTTCCATCATGTCCACGACGTCATTGCAAGGGGCACATCATCCCAAGAAAAAAAAAACAAAAAAACTAGCGACCTAAACTAATACAGGTGAGCTCTCCTTCAGTTTATTCTGTCCCCTTCTCTCGTCTCCCGTAACAGATGTATTACTGGAGCAATGAGTGGTGATAAGACCCCAGATGAGGTAGCTGGAGATGCGCTGCGTGATAATTGATGATTGATAGGGTGTTGAAGGTGTGGGGCTGGTGAAGAGGGGGGGGGGTGTTGAAGATGGTATTTCCTAAGCGAAACATCCTGAAACATCAATGAAAGAAAAGGAATGCATGGACAAAAGAAAATTGATTTCTAGCTTTCAAATAGCTTTATGTAGAGGAGATATCTATATCTATAACTATATATATATTGTACGCGCGAAGAGTACCAGAACTGAAACTTCCGCATTTAGAGCGCGTACGAATGTTTGTCAGCGGTGCGTAACTCCTGTCGCCACGTGTTTGATGACGTGTCGAGAAGGTTGTGTTGGGCATTTCTTGCTGGAAGTGGTTTTCTCTACAGAGGGAAAAAAAAATCAAATCTGACGGTCTTTTTTTTTTTTTGCTTGTATGTAAGTGATTAAATGATTAAATGATTAGGTGATTTTGATGTGCATTTCTTGCTGGAAGTGGTTTTCTCTACAGAGGGAAAAAAAAATCAAATCTGACGGTCTTTTTTTTTTTTTGCTTGTATGTAAGTGATTAAATGATTAAATGATTAAGTGATTTTGATGCGAGATCGTGTTGGTATTAAGGCGGCAGAACACTTCGGAGACCAGTTTGCTTTCTACTGTTATGAACCTTTGACCGTCAAGGAAATTTGGCGTCCATTAAGAGAAGACCATTTAGGTTTTCGATAACGAGAATCACACCTGTGTCCTCCAGAAGGTGATGTGTCCTCCAGATGGTGCTGTGTATTCCAGAAGGTGTTGTGTACTACAGAAGGAGTTGTCTTCCAGAAGATGATGTGTCCCCCAGAAGGTGAAGTCTTCTCCACAAGGCGCTGGTTGTCCCGCAATCTGCTCTGTCCTCTAGAAAGTGATGTGTTCTCCAGAAGTTGTTGTGTCCTCCACAAGGTGATGTGTCCTCCACAAGGTGCTGTGTCCTCCACAAGGTCCTGTGTCCTCCCAATGGCACGATGCTCACCACTATGACCAATACAAGGAACAACCTTCAAACTTAACATAAGCAACGCGCCACTTCGCCTATTGTTTAAAAACGGTTTGCATTATCGTACCTGATACAGGTTGTACAAAGCTTTTTGGTGCCTGATAGAGGTTGTACAAAGCTTTTTGGTGCCTGATAGAGGTTGTACAAAGCTTGTTGGTGCCTGATAGAGGTTGTACAAAGCTTGTTGGTGCCTGATACAGGTTGTACAAAGCTTGTTGGTGCCTGATACAGGTTGTACAAAGCTTTTTGGTGCCTGATACAGGTTGTACAAAGCTTGTTGGTGCCTGATACAGGTTGTACAAAGCTTGTTGGTGCCTGATATAGCAAGCCAACTTGATCTATTGTTGACATTTCTGGTTATGTCGTACGAAGTTCAAGATTTTTATAGCCAAGATATGTTCTCCACCTAAAGCAGCGATCTTCAACCTTTGGGTCGCGACCCTTTTGAGGGTCGAACGACCCTTTGACAGGGATCCCCGAAGACCATAAAAAAATACAGATGCACACTACCGATATGAAGGAGCAACGAAGCTATTTTCACCAAAACGTGAGGAAATATATTAAGGGGTCGCGACATTAGAAAGGTTGAGAACCACTGGCCTAAAGTCACACCGTTTGACGGGTCGATGAAACGTTTCCATCCTTTGACAGAGTACATCTCTATACCTGTGTTACTTGGTGCCTTTAAAAACCAAATGTTTCAGAATTGTTTCTCCACCTTTAAAACAACACCTTGGTCACCATTTACATTCGCCATCAACGTACAAACGAATATATTGCTCTACTATAAATATTTTTATTCTTCTTGGAGAGAGCCATTTCAAATAAAAACTACCGAAAAAGGCAGCTGGACCCATGCACCAAGTGCACAAATGCAAGTGCACACTACATGTTGCAAGAGTTTCAGTACTGCTAGTTTTGGGGCATTGCTGTGCATGCTTTTGGTTTGGGCTTTTGTGTATCCAATTCTTAGGACGATGTCTTCGGTTTGTGGAGTGCTACTAGGGAGCATTTCCGAACACAAATTAGTCTCATAGGGAACTACATGATAAAAGCTAGTAGGATCTTGACTTGACTGTTGAGTACATGTGGCGGAATCATGAGTCCGAAGTACCCGGTAAATAACGATTGGCGTATACCAACAAATAAGTTAAAAGCAGTGCAGTCGTGGGTAATAACCTATATTAATGTGTTTGGTGTCAGAAAACTCAATGTGTTTGACGTCATCAAACTCAATGTGTTTGATGTAATATGACTGCTATTTGTTTTAAATTTTCGACGTTGCTTGTCTAAGACTAGATAAAGGGAATTACCTTAAACCGGTTGAGAACCACTGCCTTAAGATAGAAATAAAAAGACATTTTATCATTGTAGTATTCGGTGTGCATGTGTAATAATAAATATGTGTACATCTTTAGGGCATCTGTCAGCGATTGGAACAATGTGTCGACAGTCTTTTGTTGGGAAGATAAGGGCAGACATAACATAAAAAGGTGCATCTATTTTTAGTATACTTTTCAATCCAATTGGAAGTAAACTAAAGACTTTAAACCCACGGCATGACGTAATCTGAATTGTGAATCGTACTGTATGCAATAGCAGAAACAAGTTGGTGGTATTGTACTTTTATTTTACCTTCATCGACAGGGCCCGTACCTTCATCGACCGGGCCCGTACCTTCATCGACAGGGCCCGTACCTTCATCGACAGGGCCCGTACCTTCATCGACAGGGCCCGTACCATCATCGACAGGGCCCGTACCTTCATCGACAGGGCCCGTACCTTCATCGACAGGGCCCGTACCTTCATCGACAGGGCCCGTACCTTCATCGACAGGGCCCGTACCTTCATCGACAGGGCCCGTACCTTCATCGACAGGGCTGACTTTAGCATATTTGGAGTCACAAGCAGTTCTAAACTTTGGCGCCCCACTACCTCTTACAAATTTTCATGTTGATATTAACTGTTAAAAATTGTAAGAGGTGCTGCTGAACACAGAAGATCAGAGCCCTATGATAGCAGAAGATAAGAGCCCTACGATAGCAGAAGATAAGAGCCCTATGATAGCAAAAGATAAGAGTCCTAAGATAGCAGTCTCACAATGACAACTGAATACAAAGAGAATAAAATATAAAAAATTAAAGGCGTTTTCTTACTCTAGCCAGAAAAATTCCTACTTTCAACTCGCCGTTGTTTGAGCGATTAAACAATTGTTGAATTTCAGAAAAAAATTAAATTGGCGTCTTAACTTGTGCACTATTCTTACAGCATTCAACCCCCCCCCCCCTTAACCTCCTTCTAGCCTTTATGGTAGAAAAATCATAATGAAATCTTCATAATAAAGTCAAATGACAACATAGTTTTTTAATAGACAGGTCATCCCAAATTGTGAGCCCTTCTGGAGTTCATAAATGCTCTTAAATATATTTTTTATGAATTTTAGTTTAGAAAATCTTCCTTTGCCATTGACAGCACTGACTGGAATTGTCAGCATCATTCGAAGAGAAATTACTGGGTCCTATATTTGGAAAAAATATCCAGACAATGAGTTGCAAAAGTGAAAATATAAGAACACTTAAATACTGTTGCTATGTTGCTTCACTTGCCCCAAAAACTTTCTGTCAAAGATTTAATAGCAGTATCAACTCAGACATGGAACATTTCAACAGGTTAAAAGGTTACGGATCTTCAATAGGTTGGACTTACCACCAAGCTAGGTTGGACTTACCACCACGCTAGGTTGGACTTACCACAACGCTAGGTTGGACTTACCACCAAGCTAGGTTGGACTTTCCACCAAGCTAGGTTGGACTTACCACCACGCTAGGTTGGACTTACCACCAAGCTAGGTTGGACTTACCACCAAGCTAGGTTGGACTTACCACCAAGCTAGGTTGGACTTACCACCAAGCTAGATTGGACTTACCACCAAACTAGATTGGACTTTCTACCAAGCTACATTGGACTCACCCCCACGCTGGAATAAACTCACCACCAAACTAGATTACACTCACCACCAAAATAGATTAGAGAGTATTCCAAAATGTTTATGCTTCTTTGAAAGGTCTTATATCTTCAAAATCATTATTAAAAAAAGAAATTAAAATGACGTCACAATATCTACGCTTTCGGTTTATGACAACGGTCTTATTCCAACGCGTTCCAATCGGCCCACCTCCCCCCCCCCCCATCCATATAGTCAAATGTAGACTTTGTCTCTATTTTCAATCACAAAATAAGCACGATTTAACCAACAATTTGGGACCAGGGGTGTTTGGGATAAACCAATGTTCCGAGCAACAAGACTCTCCCAAGGGAAGGGCACCAGGAAGAAGTTCATGCATCCAGCACTATGCATTCTGACACCTTCTACAACATGATGCTTTATTTTACTCCGCATTATGTGCAGTAATCAACAACGACATAAAAAGATGACTCCGAGAAGACAGACTTTGTCTTGACAGACGGGCATTCTGAGGTATAAATTAAATGACAGGTCCGCAGCACGCTTTACTACATTCTGGTCACTGCAGGAATAGTTCGTTTCAAGATTTGACCGGAATCATGGGACATAGACCGGGGCTGTGTTACAGAGTTGGGTATAAACAGATGGTCATAGCCATACCTATTGCGAACGATTATAATTATTTTCCTTTAGAGACAAGGGCAGTTCGGATGACCGACGTTAATAAAAACAAATCTTCAGTGAATTTATAAGAAAGCAACCTTTTTAAATTCGATTCAGTCGGTTAATTGATTCACCGTGTAATGTTGACGTAGGTGTAGATCTCCGTAGAGATATGTGCAAACATTACTTAAAAAACTGTGTTTGTGTCGATTCCATTTCTTTTTTTGGAGTATCAAGTAAGACGGAAGAAATGTTCATTCAAGTTTCAAAGTAAACTCAGCAGACGATACGTTCAAAGATTTCAATGGTTGAACTGTGGTGAGAGGTAACCCCCCCCCCCCCCACCAAATAAAAAAATGGCTGCTGTTTACATCTGGCAGTCGGCTGCCAGGGGGTAAGCAATGCGAGTGTTGCTTCCAGAGTTATCTTATCTTAACCACTAGAGTGCTATCTCTTTGTGGTGCTTGTATGAATTATCTCTCGGCATGAGGGTCCCGCTCTCAGAAACGTGTATAGTTTTCTCCATTCAGATCTTTCAGAAAGAACCCCCCAAAAATATAGGTGGTCAAATACAAATCGAAACAGAGAAGATTTCTATAAAATATACACACAGGAGAAGGCCGAATTTCAATATACAAAAAAATATTTCATCTGCCCATCTGTAGAGCCGGCTGTTAACTCAAGAGGCGGCACCATCAAAAGACAACTATCTTTTAACCAGCGGGCAAACATTTCATTCCGGGCCAAAGTGTGTCCGTTGTTGGTGTAATCGTATGATTCTTTCCAGGTCCCTCGAATTCCGGGTTATATAGGTGAATGAGAGACACGGTTTGTGACTGAACTCTCAGCGAATTCTGCAACTCACTGAACATGACCCCCGTGGAGATGGTTTAGCTAGCTCTCTGAAGAAAGAGATTTTCTTTCGTGGGACAAACAGTTCTCAATCCAGACATCAATGAGACATCGACTTGTTTAACATAATAAGTGTGTAATTACGTCCTCGTGAAGCCTTCATGTCACATGTCACGTGGTGGTGGCGGTAGTTGGGCGATCATTGGTGGTGACATCGCACCCTTCCAACATGAGTCCCGTAGACGTCATATTTGATTAATTCAGTGTTTCACAAACCGTGGCACATACACCCCTGGGGGTACGGGTTAGGTTGGGGGTACACACTGCTAAGGAAAAAAATAATTATGTTTTGATTGTTGTTAAAGTAAATGCAATTTTTTATATTTTTTTTATCGAAGGATTTTCAATGTTACAAAAATTATAGACAGGGGTACGCAGGTGTCGAAATTTTAGGAAACACTGGATTAATTCATTGACTTTTAAAACATTTGTTTATATCATTCACAGACGAAGTTTGTTTAAAATTTCGGTGAAAATCCACTAATTCCTTGACAGACATTACATAACTAAATATTGTTTTGTGTCTGTCTTAACAATAGACTCTTAAACTATTTAAATTTGATTAAGATGTTCCAGATGTTTAAAATAAAAAAATGGGTCAAACCTCACCAAAGTATTGCCTTCACCTTGAAATCTCTCTGCCTTGTCCTTTCTCCCTCTCTCTTTAACTGTCGTAGACGCCTCAATCTCCATCAATTCACTCCGCGTGTAAAACCTCTATGGCGCAATCTGGATGCTGGCCCTTTGATAAGGAAGCAAAAAATCTAGCCTCTATTGTTTTCCGGCAGGTGCGTACTCTACCTTCATCTCCAAGGCACCTCTGGCCGCGGGAGACTTCCTGGAGCAGACTTTGGCCTACAACAATACGTCACTGAACAATCAAACAATCCCTTGCCCACGGGTGATGTTTTATGGGAAATAGTTCAGCCCCCAGGTGGGGGACAGGTACGTAAAGGTTGGATCTTTCAACTAGGGGACAGGTTGGCAAAAGTTGGATCTTTCAATTAGAGGACAGGTAGGCAAAGGTTGAGTCTTTAAATTAGAGGACAGATAGGCAAAGGTTGGGTCTTTCAAGTAGGGGACAGGTAGGAAGAAGGTTGGCGCTTTCAACTAGAGGACAGGTAGGCAAAGGTTGGGTCTTTCCATTTGGGGACAGGTAAGAAAAGGTTGGATCTTTCAAATCTGTAAAAACAAAATTGTTCTTCCTTATTACCAATAGTGTTCACCTCCCCACATTTTGTTGAATCTAAGTAGAAAAATTAAATGATGCTTTTTTTAAGTTTCAAGTAAATCTGTTTATTGATAACAGTAAGGTCGCTAATGAATTTTTTGACAAAATTGAAGTCTAGAGATAAATGTTCTTTTGAAGGCCCATAATAAAGGCACATTATATTTGGGCAAAATATGAGGTGCCAATAGTGTCCCACAGGTGAAGAACATGCTAAGGTTAGGAAAAGACTTTACCCAAAGTAGGAACACTATTTAAACAAACCTATTAAAGTTTCAAACAGTATCTCGTTGCTATTCCATTGGATGTGGGGAATCTAGCGATAGTCAATGCACCTCACGAGCAACAACTTTGATAATCGTCTCCGCGACTTCATTCTTCCTTGAGGTTTCTGACCACAACAAGAGGCATTCACACGAATAGACATGTCCTATTACTGATAAAGCGAATAGTTTGTGAATATGTCGACCAGCCTATATGGCACAATCAAATCTAGTAATCATTGATTGATTGTCTAACAGACAATGGACCATGCTGTGTCAGACATTCGCAAGCCAATAGTTTTTTGTTGTTGTTTTTTTCCCAAATGTTTTAACCTAATTTACCTACTTTGTTTTGATCTTTCAAGGCTGTGTGGGAGCGACCTCATTTCCCATCCGAATTCTGAGCAACCCACCTTCACCTGTCTCCAAATGTTACGTAGGGATGATATTTATACATAAATCTTTGAACCAGTGAAACAGAAGTCGACTTATCGATAAATATTGGTAATTTGTATCTACCCAAAATTAAGGGGGGCTCTTTTAGTTCAGGGGGATATAACTTGTCCTGACGCTGCTAAACGTGCACATGCATTAGCTCCCTTGCGGTTAATTTGCCCCGTAAACAATCGGCAACTGAGTTGGCAGACGTAACGAGTGGCGGTTCAAGAGTTAATCCTATAAGTGTGGCCTTCTTTTTTTTCCCCCCCCCTGATGTACCTCCGTTGGATCGCGCGTGACACCAGGGGTCAGAGGGCAAGGGTTAACGTCAGATTTACGTTAATGTTGGAGGCTGCTGGGAATAAAGGAATGACTAATGAGATGCACGTGCCGGAGAACTGTGGGAAGGTAAACAAAGTCTTTGAGTTAATTATATCAAATCTTGTAGGACGCAACGGGGGACATATGGAGAAAGCATTGTCCTCTCCAGTTTTTACATATAGATAATTCAGTTGTGTTTTATTTATTACTAGATCTCGTGCAACAGTCTTTAAAGATGTCTCCGCCACATCTTGCATTGTCTACCTAAACAGGTAAACAACCGTCTCTTCCATCTCCTCATCCCCGCTCCAAAGGCACTTAGGATCATCCTTTTCATCCTCACTCCCATCAAATACCCTCGTTCGTTTTATTTATTTTGGTCTCTATCATAGCCCCAACATTGGCCATTATGAAAACTTGTTTTCAGTGAATGTTTGAAATTCATTACTTTCATATTAACCAAATAGGATGTGACAGGCTCTGTCCAAAAGAAAACTTCTACAGCAGAGTACCCGCTTTCACACGCAACACGTCTTCAGCAATCTACAAGCTTGCAAACGCACCACTTTCCTATGGAAAATCCCGATATTCCTCGAGACGTAAGCAAACAAAGGCGTGCATCCTAGTCGCGCTAACCAAGTCTTTAACCTAAAAGGTTACCCAAACATTGCCCAGACAAAACAATATGAAAAAACACTTTTTCTTTTTTGTTAAAGTGAGCTTCGAAATGCTACCCAGAAGTCGCCATTTCCAGACTTCAGCGGTAGGCGGCCGCCCTGATGAGGCAAACATTTCCTACGGTGTTGTTCCCCTTTGCTTGTGGCCTGCAAAGCTATGTTCCCCTTTGCTTGCGGCATGCATGTTTGCGTGCTTGGTGGCGCTGGCTGTGAGGTGTTGGGTATCTCAAGAATGGGCTGAGAAAACAGAGTCCCGAGAACCCAGGAACTATCTGGCAGTATTATACTGCACATTTGGTGTCGTTGCACTACTGAAATGAAGACGTCTGAATAAGTCATGACATGGCTTCTACCAAGACTGATGAATAGGTCATGACACGGCTTCTACCAAGAGTGATGTAGAGGGCATGCCATGGCTTCTACCAAGACTGATGAATAGGTCATGACATGGCTTCTACCAAGGCTGATGAATAGGTCATGACATGGCTTCTACCAAGACTGATGAAGAGGTCATGACAAGGCTTCTACCAAGACTGATGAATAGGTCATGACATGGGTTCTACCAAGACTGATGAATAGGTCATGCATGGCTTCTACGAAGACTGATGAAGAGGCCATGACGATGGCTTCCATGAATACTGATCAATAGGTCATGACAATATCTTCTACGAAGACTGATGAATAGGTAATGACATGGCTTCTACGAAGACTGATGAAGAGGTCATGAAAATGCCTTCTAAGAAGACTGATGAAGAGGTCATGACGATGGCTTCTACGAAGACTGATGAAGAGGTCATGATGATGTCTTCTAAAAAAAAAAATTATTTCGTATATTAAACTGTCGTTTGTTCGTGGCTGGCTGGCAAAATATTCGGACGGCTAATTGAACCACTTCCCGTCAAACTTTCGCGTTGAGACTTGGCATAGAGACTCGTTGCCAAAAACAACACATTATTTCAAATTTTCAGCCCCATCACAAGACCAACCCCCAAAAATGCTTATACAGTGTGTTACATGTTTTGTCAAATTTTCAGCCCCCCCCCCCCACCTCCCTATTGCTCCATATTACATTTTATAAGAAAATTTTTGTTTTTAGGGTTCGTTTTATTTGCTATTACGTCACAAATTTTGGTGAATGAAAAACACCATATTCAAAATACACGTTAAGGATATACATATCTGAATGTTCAATTATTTGTGTTTTAAAGTCATAGATGTGGCTCAAAAATTCCATTCCATAAACACAGAAGTTTGAACAAAAGATAACATGGTGACAATGTGGTGATTACGTGGTGATTAATGTTGACAAATGGTGATTCGTCGGGGGACAATTATAAGCAGCATTTAAAAAAAAAAAATTAAAAATATCATTTTAAATCCACTAACTGGATTAATGACATCGTTAAAATTCTTCAAATAATACATTTAATGCTAAAAAATTCAATTTTTAAAATTTAATAAAAAAATTTCTTATCAATAAAAAAATAAAACTGTCTCTCAATTGCGTCCCCCACGCGATAAAAAGATGTATTCAGGTATTAGCGTGGAGTGTTAAGTTAGTAAGACTCCACTCATGATATCTGATTGTGTTCCATCGATTACAAAGTTATTGCCAATAACGTATTTCCTAGGCAAGCAATAGTTAGGCTTCAGACACCATGTAGCAACGCTACAGAAATCATGCTGTTTGGCTACAGAGACCATGTAGTTTGGCTACAGAGACACTGTTGTTTGGCCACAGAGACCATGTAGTTTGGCTACAGAGACAATGTTGATGGGCTACAGAGACAATGTTGTTTGGCTACAGAGACCATGTAGTTTGGCTACAGAGACAATGTTGTTTGGCTACAGAGACCATGTAGTTTGGCTACAGAGACAATGTTGTTTGGCTTCAGAGACCATGTAGTTTGGCTACAGATACCATATAGTTAGGCTACAGAGACCATGCAGCTTGGCTACAGAGACCACGTAGTTTTGCTACAGAGACCATGTACATGCAGCCTAAAAACTTTATTGTTATTTTACTACAATCATCGTCTCCATGTCGAAATCGATCCTAAAATTGAAATTCGAGAGAGTAGACAACAGACAATTAACAAATTTCAACCAATTGAAGAACTATAACGTAATCCTTGTGCCGACAAACAAAGGGACTTAATGCATCACAGTTTTTTACCTTAGCTGTTGAGGGAGATGATCAAAATACGTTGATATCTCTGATATATATTACGTTTCTGGTGTGACTCGTGGACTGCTTCCTACTGGAAATCATCTTATTCAGCGTATTTGGTATTTAGTAATTTGGTAATTATATAACAAATAATTCTATATGTTTGAAAGAAAGTATGGTTCAGTAATGAGTTCAATGGCGCACTAAATATAATTCCGACGGAGAGTGTGCTGTCGTTTCCTAGACAACAGCTAAATGATATATATTTTTTTTTAAAATTGCGTTTGATGCGTAAAATTTTATTTTCAGAAAATGAAATCTCTCAATTTAAGTGTGGTGTAAAAAATATTCGGTTTAAAAGTGCCTCGGACATCAGAATATTTAATATAGTTCATGGGCGTGATATCAAAAGTGTGCAGTGACGTATCATGGAGGGGAATGGGTGTAGCAAAAATTGGGATTCTTAAATGTGCGATACTTGAGTTCATGTTTTGTCAAGTAACTTTAGCAGATGGGAAGTTCACGCATTGCTGTCGCCAATGTTTGGTGTGCTGTACCTCGTATGCTGTCGCCAATGTTTGGTGGGCTGTACCTCGTATGCTGTCGCCAATGTTTGGTGGGCTGTACCTCGTATGCTGTCGCCAATGTTTGGTGGGCTGTACCTCGTATGCTGTCGCCAATGTTTGGTGGGCTGTACCTCGTATTAGGCTCATTTTGTTTTCTTTACTAAAGCATGCAACAGGAAGTCTTGTCCATGCTTCGCTGCTTTTCGTTAGGCACTCAACAGTTTGCAACTAAGAGTTCACTTCAGAAAAATATAAGACTCATGCTCCGAGCTATTACGTAAGATAAGAATAATCATTTATCACCGATGGGACACAGATTGAAATATCATGTGTTCAGTGGATACATAACCTTGAATTTTTTTGTTAAATGTTGATTTCATTTTTTTTAAGGACACTGTGACGGGTTACAAGAACCAAATGACACAATTTATAACGGCAATTACGGCATTAACCCTTAGTTTCCAAATGCCTAATAGGCCGCCATATTAAAAACAGAAACCCATCACAGACAAAAAGGAAGGAAAATATTTAAAAAAAATAAAAAGATAAAAAAAAGCAAAAGTCTCTTGACCTTCTGAGAGTTCCTCTGGGAGTATCGGGTTGTCTCTGAGGCAGTGTCACACCATAAGTCAGCCTCCAGTATAATGGAGGGAGCGTGCTCCGAGGCACACAGGGGCGGGGTGAGAAGGGTGGCGAGTTCCGCCTGGGGAGAGTGTGCCGTCGTTTGGGGTCAGCTCATTAGGATTACAGCACGCGCCACCTAGTGGCCGGATCAAAGAGGTGCACGTGCCTGGCAGATCGTGACACAGAGTATCTGCGCGTTATCTTGTGTCACGGAATAGCTAACCTGGCACATTGGTCACGGAGAAAAAAAAACCTTACCTGGCACATTTAGCGTGCGCAACAGACGATATTACAAGCTTGACGTCACACATGTGTGCAGCTCCGTCAGGCGGATAACAAGGGTCCTCAAAGTACGTCAGCAGTGCCCTTCGACCATTACGGCACACAGTCCTATGGCGCCAATGCTCTCAGTCTTGTAAACGGCAGGAAATCAACAACGTGTTTAGATGGACACGTTTTTTAAAAGTAATTTCAAACTAACTTTTATTTTTCTAATTAAAAAAAAAATCTCTCTTTGAAAAATAATTAGCTATGGCAGAAATTTTTAAATCCTTTATATTCACTTTGATTTTATTCATGTGTTTGTGGCTAAATCTTCAGACGGCTAAGCGACCCACTTCCCGTCATGCTATCGAACTAAAACTTGGCATATCGACTCGTTGGCAATGACATAACATTGTATAAAATTTTCAGCACCGCATGCTACCCCCAACCCCAAACAATCATTTTTTTTTCCGTTTTTCAAAACGGAAAAGGAATTAAATATGACTTTTTCCAAAGGCTACACGATTTAGTGTGGAGATCAATTGTGTACTGCTGCTATGTGTTTTGTATTTCTAACGTATTAGGGTTTAAATATATCTTCAGTCTATTCTATTTTACAGGTACTCATTTTGATCAAACCATTCCCATACCGAAAAATCAGTTGCTATAATCGCATTAATGATAAATCACGCACAGCTGCAAAAATAACAACAAAATCCATATGAACCAGGCCTGCACAACAACAACAAATGTAAGGCGGACAGTGTTACTTTATGAAAAATTTGTGCCGGCCAAAAGAAAATAGGACACGGGCAATATCTATTAAGAAAATGAAAAGAATAAATAATATTTCGTTACTTCGCGGCCGCAAATTGGGTTCTGACGGGTCACATGCGGCCCGTCTGTTGTGCAGGCCTGATAGAAACGATTTATACGAAAAACTGTGCTTTAGGATGTTGTTTAATGGTGGACATCTTTCCTACTTGACATCATGGACGACAGAAGGCGCTTTCTTTTTATTTTATGCGTGAAATGGAACAAGCATACAGTGGCGTGGCTAGGGTTAATGCTCCCCGGGGCGGGACAAGCTTTGTGCCACCCAATACCACGAAAAAAAAGCACTCCAGCTGTCCGAAAGTGCTACCTCTCAATAGAAGGAAAAATTACGCCAACAGGGGGGTTGGGGCGCAAAACCCCCAACCCCTTTCCTAGACAACAACATGCATAAATTATTTTTCGAAATGCCGATAACATCGTAACGCCTGGAAAAGTTATTGTTATAACTCTCCCCTAAACCAGTGGACGGCAAACTGATCAGTCAAAAGAGCCAAATATCAGCATAAAAAAAAATATAAACAATTGAGAGCCAAATTTCTTTTTAATAACCTGTCAAGAACCATGTTTTTCGGAGACAAAACCGATTTGTGGCCGACTGGCCGAGCCGCACTCAGGTCGTTAGAGAGCCGCATGCGGCTTGTGAGACGCGATTTGCCGACTGCTGTCCTAAACCAATCAGATATTTTCCTAATGTAAATTTTAGGACATATTTTTTAGTACATAGTTTTTAGGACATAGTTTTTAGGGACATAGTTGTATGACGTAGGTAGAGTGCTACCAGAAATTATGCCAGAGTTGATAACACGAAATCTGACGTGGAACGTTTGAAATAGTTTCACGCCGACTCCACCAAATTCTGGCGCAGATCCCAAAAACATTCTGATGAATGCGTCCTTGTCAGGACAAGAACTTTATGGTTTAATAAGTACTTTTTTTTTCACATAGGTTTATTAAAATGTCAATAAACGTTGGCAAGTGTCGGGTGTAAATATTCAAGGTTTAAATATCGCTACAGGAATCGACAGCAAGTGATCATGAAGAGAGATTTCAAGAGGAAAGGTTCACACCGCATGGGGGAGTGACAGAACATGAATAATGACTTCATCAGGGACATATTTTTTTTAAAAAAACGTGTCGTTTTGAAGAATAGATGGGGCGCATTTAATGATAATGACAAGAGCGCCCTCTCTAAAGAATGAGTTTTGGGTTGGGTTTATTGTTGGGGGGGGGGGACTTTTTGGGGTGTTCGTTGTGGTCGGTTTAAGCAGAGAGCTGGTTGTCAGTGAGTCACACACCGATAAATTCATTGAGCATTTGTATGAAGACTACATACTGGTGTCATATTTATGACAACAACATAAGATTTTCACATCATTTATGGAATACTTCCCAGGGGTAAAAAGGATAGTTTTAAAAAAGTCTTGTTAATCGTGTTGATCTTACCCGAACAAGTAAGTTTTATCATGGGATCTCAGTTAATTGTATTTACTGGATCAATTCATGTTTCTGTTATAAAATTTATATAATATAATCAAGGGCTCCGTTGTTCCTATTATCACTTTTCATCCCATTCTTAAAATGCCACCTCGCAGAGGTTGGTTTGGGAAGCCTGTCTTAAGAAAGGTGATCTCATTCGCTGATACTGATGAAGTTTGTTCATTGTTTTGATAGAAGTGTAGTGTAATTTATAGTCATGTAATGATTCTTTAAATTTTTAAAATAATTATAACAATTAGAGCACGTAAAGGTAAAGGGCGTGACCTTTGTGACCTGGAACGAGCTGACGTCAGCGGTGATCTTCCAGGTACCCCGAGGCATTGACGAGTAGCGTCTGATGGAACGAGCAGGGGTGCCTTTAAAATAATGACTAGATTCCGTCTTCTCCCCAGACACACGATGTTTTGTAAATAGTGAAGTCAAATGACAAGATGTCATCTTCTCCCCAGACACAGGATGTTTTGTAAATAGTGAAGTGAAATGACAAGATGTCATCTTCTCCCCAGACACAGGATGTTTTGTAAATAGTGAAGTAAAATGACAATATGTCACCTTCTCCCTAGACACACGATGTTTTGTAAATAGTGAAGTCAAATGACTTGATGTCATCTTCTCCCCAGACACATGATGATTTGTAAATAGTAAAGTCAATTGACAAGATGTCATCTTCTCCCCAGACACACGATGTTTTGTAAATAGTGAAGTAAAATGACAAGATGTCATTTTCTCCCCAGATACAGGATGTTTTGTAAATAGTGAAGTCAAATAACAAGATGTCATCTTCTCCCCAGACACACGATGTTTTGTAAATATTGAAGTCAAATGACTTGATATCATCCTCTCCCCAGACACACGATGTTTTGTAAATAGTAAAGTCAAATGACAAGATGTCACCTTCTCCCAAGACACACGATGTTTTGTAAATAGTGACGTCAAATGACTTGATGTCATCTTCTCCCCAGACACATGATGATTTGTAAATGGTGAAGTCAAAAAGTTGCTACCCTGTATTATCAAATTCTGTTCTAAAAAATGTGAACATTTTAACCAGATCAACTTTTGAAATGAATTATCAGGGGTCAAAATAGGTTACAATTAATGGATTAGATCTCCATCTTAGTGCTGTCCTGATACGTGAGTCCGGTTGCATTATGCCAACATGACCAAGTCATCTTTGGGGACATGCCTCTACTTCTGCTGAAAACCCTAAAAAATCGGAATTGTGTAACAGCTTAAGCCGTCGCGTGGTTAACACAACCCGATTGGTCAACACAATCGGAGTGGTCAACACAACCCGAGTAGTCAACACAACCCGATTGGTCAACACAATCGGAGTGGTCAACACAACCTGAGTGGTCAACACAAAGCACCTGGTCAACACAACCCGAGTGGTTAACACAACCTAACGACTGGTCAACACAAACCAAGTGGTCAACACAAAGTGCGTGTTCAACACAAACCGAATGGTCAACACAAACCGAGTGGTCAACACAACCCGAGTGGTCAACACAACTCGACGACTGGTCAACACAAACCACGTGGTCAACACAACCCGAGTGGTCAAAACAACCCGAATGGTCAACACAACCCAACGACTGGTCAACACAAACCACGTGGTCAACACAACCCGAATAGTCAACACAACCCGAGTGGTCAACACAAACTGCGTGGTCAACACAACCCGAGTGGTCAACACAAACGGAGTGGTCAACACAACCCGAGTGGTCAACACAACCCGAATAGTCAACACAACCCGAGTGGTCAACACAACCCGAGTGGTTAACACAAACTGCGTGGTCAACACAACCCGAGTGGTCAACACAAACCGAGTGGTCAACACAAACCGAGTGGTCAACACAAACCGCGTGATCAACACAACCCGAGTGGTCAACACAAACCGAGTGGTCAACACAAACCGAGTGGTCAACACAAACCGCGTGGTCAACACAACCCGAGTGGTCAACACAAATTGAGTGGTCAACACAACCCGAGTGGTCAACACAACCCGAATAGTCAACACAACCCGAGTGGTCAACACAACCCGAGTGGTAAATGCAACCCGAGTGATAAATGCAACCCGAATGGTCGACACAACCCAAGTGGTCAACACAACCCGAGTGGTCAACACAACCCGAGTGGTCAACACAACCCGAGTGATCAATACGATCATTTTAGAGTCTCGTATAATTAAATGGCCAAAAATGTGATGTCGAAAGACTTAAACTATCAACTTTGAATGAAATCGGCAGAAAAGTAACCCAACGGCATTGGTAACAAAACATTAGCAACAAAAACATAACGATAAGTGAGTTGGAATTAGTATTAGTCATAATTAAAATAATAACAATAATAACATAAGAAATATTTGACGGATGAATTTAAAAAAAAAAAGAAAAAGTTAAGGCAAATGTGTCGCAGACATTCAACATGCGCGATTGAGCTAAAAATAACCACCGGAAGTATGGGGTCAAGAACTCTGGTGATTACTGTTTTCATTGGCTGACACTTCACATTCGGCTTAAGAAACCTCTCAAAGGCTAAGACAAAAAATCTCGGACGCGGTGGTGTTGCCTCAATGTTTAGACCCTGCTCATTAGTTCCTACCCCACGGGGGATAACCAGCGCCTCAAGAGCCAGCGGCTCCCCAGTTGTCCACCCTTGATTAGTCTTTAGGTGTGGCCGCGAGAATCTCGTAAGGGGGAGGAAGGGCCGAGACAAGGGCTCATTAGCCAGGTGAAAAGGGCGGTATCGATCCGCTCTCAAGTATCGGACTTGGGAGTTTTTGTTTGAGCTCAAGCACTTATCAAATAATTCTGTACTCGTGGCTATGGGATCTATGATAATCTAGGATCATCTTAATCCATTTCTTATTGGCAAGTACTCCCATCTTCTTTGTCAACAAACTATGGTGACAGAAGTGGTGACATATGTGGTGACTGAGATGGGGACAGAAGTGGAAACGGAGGTGATGATGGAGGTGATGACAGTGCTGGTGACAGACCGGATGATGCATATTGTGACATATATTTTGACAGAGATGTGACAGAGATACTACAGAGGCGGTGACTGTTGTGATTAGAGTTGGTGATGACAGAGATGTGACAGAGGTGACCACGTGGTGTAAACATGAGGCTACATGTGCTTGCTCACAAATGAACGAGTTAGTCCTTTGGGCTGAAAGTTTAGGAAAACCTCTGTACG
Source organism: Lymnaea stagnalis (assembly GCA_964033795.1). Lineage (NCBI taxonomy): Eukaryota > Metazoa > Mollusca > Gastropoda > Lymnaeidae > Lymnaea > Lymnaea stagnalis. The sequence goes on along the minus strand of CAXITT010000092.1, from coordinate 1,164,803 downwards.
ACATTCCAACTAGCTGAAGGAAGTCTACTGACATGACAAGACATGGCATGACTTATTACAACTAGAATAATATGGAATTCTACTGACATCGACCTAGTACAACTAGCCGATGGAAGTCTACTGGCATCGACATAATGCAACTAGCAGATCGAAGTCTACTGACATGACATGACATGGCATATTACAACTAGCAGACGGAAGTCTACTGAAATGACATGACATGACATATTACAACGAGCAGATGGAAGGCTACTGACATGACATGGCATGCCATATTACAACTAGCATATTGAAGTCTAACATTATTAAACCCATTATAATGCACACGACATAGACTCTCTTGAAACCCGTTAATGATTTGTCCCCCACATACAGGTACTGAATCCTGTCCCCCACATACAGGTACTGAATCCTGTCCCACACATACAGGTACTGAATCCTGTCCCCCACATACAGGTAATGAATCCTGTCCCACACATACAGGTACTGAATCCTGTCCCCCATATACAGGTACTGAATCCTGTCCCCCACAAACAGGTACTGAATCCTGTCCCCCACATACAGGTACTGAATCCTGTCCCCAACATACAGGTACTGAATCCTGTCCCCCACATACAGGTACTGAATCCTGTCCCCCACATACAGGTACTGAATTCTGTCCCCCACATACAGGTACTGAATCCTGTCCCCCACATACACGTACTGAATCCTGTCCCCCACATACAGGTACTGAATCCTGTCCCCCACATACAGGTACTGAATCCTGTCCCCCACATACAGGTACTGAATCCTGTCCCCCACATACAGGTACTGAATCCTGTCCCCCACATACAGGTACTGAATTCTGTCCCCCACATACAGGTACTGAATCCTGTCCCACACATACAGGTACTGAATCCTGTCCCTCACATACAGGTACTGAATCCTGTCCCCAACATACAGGTACTGAATCCTGTCCCACACATACAGGTACTGAATTCTGTCCCCAACATACAGGTACTGAATCCTGTCCCCCACATACAGGTGCTGAATCCTGTCCCCACATACAGGTACTGAATCCTGTCCCCCACATACAGGTACTGAATCCTGTCCCTCACATACAGGTACTGAATCCTGTCCCACACATACAGGTACTGAATCCTGTCCCACACATACAGGTACTGAATCCTGTCCCTCACATACAGGTACTGAATCCTGTCCCACACATACAGGTACTGAATCCTGTCCCACACATACAGGTACTGAATCCTGTCCAAAACATACAGGTGCTGAATCCTGTCCCACACATACAGGTACTGAAGCCTGTCCCACACATACAGGTACTGAAGCCTGTTTCCTTATATACAGGCGCTGTATCCAGTCAGGATAAATTGTAATTTCCCTGCCATCATTTTTACTGCCTCCCCCCCCCCCACACTCTTTTTATCAAATCTTTT
>CAXITT010000092.1:1071470-1163054 GCA_964033795.1 Lymnaea stagnalis | reverse complement strand
GGGGGGGGGGGCAATCAAACAAACAAATCAACCACATATAATAGTTCTAATATGACAACAAAAATGATTCTGGGCTACAAATAATCATCCCATAAAAAAAAAGTTGTTGGTAGTTTTTTGGTAAAAATCAGTTATTTGAACTTTTGTTTGCATTTATGTAATTGTGATTTATCATTTTTTTTTGTTGTTGTTTAAGAAGCGGTTATGTAATGGGCCAACTTCTCGAGAGAACACGTTATACGTATTGCCTTCAATTTCCCTTTCAAGGTTGCATTCTATTTTTTTACTGCACACCGAAACACGTCAAAAATACAAAGCACATGGCAAAAGCTATACAAATAATCTCCACACCAAAAAAAAAAAACACGCAAAAAACACCAAAACAACGCACAAGCGAAATGCATCATATTTCCTTCATCTTCCCCTTGAAAAACACGAGAACAATTTTGATAGAGTGTGTTGTCATCTGCAAAGAGTCTATGTGCCAAGTTTCAGGTCGATGGGACGGGGGGAAGTGGGTCAGTTAGCTTCCCAAGATTTTGCCGAAAACACAAAAGCGAAGTTAACATTAAGTTGTTATTGTTTTGTTTTTTTTTAAATGATGTGTGGCCAACTGTTTGACTAAAGAGACAGATGTTGGATAATTTTTGCTCTTATTTAAACAACGGATAAACCCGACTAGTTGCTGTGTGAGTGGTCAACCCTCTTGACCCTCTACTCACCAAGTGGGTACGTTGTTATGATGCCTTAGCTTTATGCTCAGTTCACACGGTCAAATTTTCGTCCAATTGTCGTCACGTTTCATTTTGAACACACCATTTTTTTTGTTACAATATAGTACATTAAAAAAGAAATTTCACGAAAATATGATCGTGTGAATTGAGCATTAATGTGAATTAACCAGAAACACATCAGCCATCAAACACATTGGCGCCACGAAAAACTTAAGATGAATATATGCCCCCCTCCCCCCCCCCTCTTTTTCCCCCTCATCTTTTCTAAGCATCTTGTTAAATTAACTTTGACAATTTTCGTTAATGTGTGAATTGTGCGTCAAATAAGGGGGAATAGCCCAGGAAATTAACTTGTGACAGGTCAGCTCTAAATCTGAGTGACAGCCGACAGCCCAGTGTATACATGTGAGCAAGACATGAAGTCTTAAACTGAAGAGAACGTGAGGGAGATAATTGACGGATGTCACTTCAATGCGTCGGCGACATTAGCTCCCTTTCTTATCGTATATAAATGACAAGCATCGGCATTGAATGATCTGATGACGCGTCGTCTTTTAGATCTCATCATGGATTATTTCCCTCTACCTTTCAGAGCTAATCCATGTTTTATATTTTTTATATAGCAATATATGGATTGGGGGGGGGGGGCCCAATGGGGCATTTGACCCCGTGTTCCATTTTGTTTTTCATTCTTTGCAGGGGCAGCCATTTGGTCATCTTCAGTTGATTTTCTTCCCATGATTTGGAGGAAGGGGGGCTGGCAATAATCTTAGCCATTCCTGGGTGGCCCTAACTCTAGCTACGCCCCTGCATAGAGATTGAAGAGTTATCCTTGCAGTACAACCGTTAATAAACATTTGCGGGACTATGATCAGATTAGTTCATTCGATAGGACTATGTCATGGCATGTCATATATACTATCTAGACTTGTATTAGGACTATGTCATGACATGTCATGTATGCTATCTAAACTTTTGATTGTGACTATGTCATGACATGTCGTGCATGCTATCTAAACTTTGATTAGGACTATGTCATGACATGTGGTGCATGCTATCTAAACTTTGATTAGGACTATGTCATGACATGTCGTGCATGCTATCTAAACTTTGATTAGGACTATGTCATGACATGTCATGTATGCTATCTAAACTTTTGATTGTGACTATGTCATGACATGTCGTGCATGCTATCTACACTTTGATTGTGACTATGTCATGACATGTCGTGCATGCTATCTAAACTTTGATTAGGACTATGTCATGACATGTCATGTATGCTATCTAAACTTTTGATTGTGACTATGTCATGACATGTGGTGCATGCTATCTAAACTTTGATTGTGACTATGTCATGACATGTCGTGCATGCTATCTAAACTTTGATTAGGACTATGTCATGACATGTCATGTATGCTATCTAAACTTTTGATTGTGACTATGTCATGACATGTCGTGCATGCTATCTAAACTTTGATTAGGACTATGTCATGACATGTCGTGCATGCTATCTAAACTTTGATTAGGACTATGTCATGACATGTCATGTATGCTATCTAAACTTTTGATTGTGACTATGTCATGACATGTCGTGCATGCTATCTAAACTTTGATTAGGACTATGTCATGACATGTCGTGCATGCTATCTAAACTTTGATTAGGACTATGTCATGACATGTCGTGCATGCTATCTAAACTTTGATTAGGACTATGTCATGACATGTGGTGCATGCTATCTACACTTTGATTAGGACTATGTCATGACATGTCGTGCATGCTATCTAAACTTTGATTTCCAAAGCAGCTGACCTTGAAATTAAAACCAAGCTTCAAATCCACAAGAGGTTATTACTTATTATTATTATTATTATAAGGCAAGCAACGATGCCGTATTGTAAATAAGAGCCATTTTTTATCACCAGAAGGATCAACATCAAAGGAACAAGACGTACAGGATCAAAATCCAGGGAAGAAATGGCGAACAACAAACCAACATACAAACACACAACCATCTCGTAATTGAACACACGTGGCAACCCATCCACGATGAATAACAAACGTCTCAGAGGCGAGGTTCTCACATGTCACGGCTCAGTGGCTGCATTGTGTCTGCACGCGTGGTACTAGGTATTATCACGACCCACTCCAATTACCTTCATCCCTTGACGTCACGATGGGGCCTTTTAATTGATGGCTGCTTAAGCGCTCAACATTCTCCCAGCCATACCCCAGAATCAACATCGGGAATCTCCACATCTTATAACCTCAGATTTAAAAAAATAAAAACCGACTCTTCCCAGAAGAGTACAGGGATTTCTGAGCGGTTATATATTTTTGTAAAGATAGTGTTTTTAACAGAGTTTGAAGAACGGCAGAGCGGTAAAATGTTGATCTTGGCCGGGTCGGCCGAGGGAGTCTATCAGATGAATGTTGCGTCGGGGCATTAATAAGCAATTACATCTGCCCTGATTAGGTCTGGGTCTGACGAGGTGCGTGCTCACGATACGGTGAACCTCTTCGTCTGCTTATCTGGCTGATTCCGGGGTCAACCACGTGGAAGTCATTGTGTCTTACCTGGGCCATTAATGATGTTGGCGCTCCATTGTTCGTTAAGCACATTAATGTTAAAGTTACATTAATGTTAAAGTTACATTGATGTTAAAGTTACATTAATGTTAAAGTTACATTAATGTTAAAGTTACATTAATGTTAAAGTAATAAAGTGTTGGACGACCCAATTTGACATGTTATTTTACTTGAACCATTACAATGAATATGTAGAAAAAAAATTGTATACGACATAAGGCGCCATTCTTTGGTGGAGCACTTGTGTGTATGTGTGTGTAGGTGTATGTGGAAGGGGTGTTTTTCGTTGGAACACTAGTGTGTATGTGTTTGTGATGGTGATGTTATAGGTGTCACACTAGTGTGTGTGTGTATGTACGTGTGGAGGGGTGTTGCAGCTAATAATAATCTATTAAATTAGCCTTCATCCTATATTGTCAGTCCATCAGCCTCCATCCTAGGTTGTCAGTCCATCAGCCTCCATCCTAGGTTGTCAGTCCATCAGCCTCCATCCTAGGTTGTCAGTCCACCAGCCCAAATTAGCTGGATTTGTGTTCATATTTCTTTTGTTAGAAATTTGATCTCCAATCCAGGAGTGTCAATGTCATGTCTTGGTGTCGATCCTACCACCGAGCCAACACAGAGTGCCAGAAGGCAACAAAACAAATTAATGCGATGAAATATGATGCCAAGGTGCACCACTAATATGTCCGAATGCAAACCCAACGTGCCTCAATAATAAAACCAAAAGTTCACTTTAAGATGAACCACTAAGCGACCAAATGCGAGCCCAAGATGCATCATTAATGCGAACAAATGTGAACGGTAAGATGAACCACTAATGCGACCTAATGCGAACCCAAGATACACCTCTGGTATAATTAACTTAAACTTATTCGTTAATATCCCATAGTTATAATCTCAAACACAAGTCTCTACCTCTTGTCTCAGATCGCATTGTGGGCATCGAAGATTGCGATATGACGTCACGCTGACGAACAACGCCGACGCCATGACAGTGACGTATTGTTCCTAACACCGTGAAGCCAGTGCACTGGCAGATTATCAAGAAAGCCATGTTTTATTGGTGTACCCCTATCCGCCATCACCGTGTAATGGACGCGAGTACCTCAGCGGGGGGGGGGGGGGGCCCCCTCATTCGGACGGGTTATTGAATTAAACCAGTGGCTCGTATCAGTGATGAATCGTGGTCTGTGTATGACTGGCAGATGAAACGGCTGTGCGATGACATGTGTCACGGCGATAACACTGCCTCCGACAATAACACATTTGTTATGCCATCAAACAGAGTTAGCCAATTAGTGATACACAGTCGTATCAACACACGTGCTACTTGGGATCATCTGATCAGCTGAGAGCAACAACAGTGTATTGGGTGCTTTTAACACCTGGGCTTGGTGCTTTTTTTTTTTACGGATTCAGAATTTCTTTTCCGTCGGCTTATGATGGGCTTATGATGGGCTTATGATGGGCTTATGATGGGCTTATGATGGGCTTATGATGGGCTTATGATGGGCTTATGATGGGTAACCTTGCAGCCTGCATACGCATAAAAACATAACGTTGTAAATATGACTGTAAGAAATAGGATTGTAAGGATGTGACTGTACGGAACTTGATTGTAAGAAATATGCTTGTAATAAATATGACTGTAAGAAATAGGATTGTAAGGATGTGACTGTACGGAACTTGATTGTAAGAAATATGCTTGTAATAAATATGACTGTAAGAAATAGGATTGTAAGGATGTGACTGTACGGAACTTGATTGTAAGAAATATGCTTGTAATAAATATGACTGTAAGAAACTTGATTGTAATAAATATGATTGTAAGCACCACTCTTATTTCATCCCAACAACTGAGAATAGTCGTATCCCACGCAAGAGTTTAAATATCCACAAAGGTTGGAAAAAATCGTGATCGCTTAATGAATGTATTTTTAGAACCGCTGTTCGTAAAGAGTTCTTTTGACCAAACACAAACTTATACAACACATTTAAGATTTATATATATATAAAAAAAAAAAAACTATTCGAAAATAAATTTTTTCTTCTACGACAACACGGCAGCAAATGACATTTCCATTTTGTCTGATGGTCTCAGTGTCGGATAGAGGTTTGTCCAACAGATTTGTGCTGAGAGTCATTTCTGACGATTTTATTCACGGAAAAAATCTCACAAGTTTCGCATTTGTTGAAATATTATTCTTGGTGAGATCGGGTATTACGAGATTTCATATTACAAGTAGAGAAATCGAGCAAGACATGTGCATCATAAGACATTTGCTTCGTTTACTTGTTTACTTGTGTATTATGTATGATTATTGCTAAAGATGAACATGTATTGTTTTCTTGAGACATATTGTTCCTGTCTAAATAATTAATTCACATTCCATTGTAAGCATGCACACAAAGATGAACTAATTACACCCATAGTATGGCACTCAAAGATGAACTAATTGCACCCATAGTATGGCACACAAAGATGAACTAATTACACCATAGTATGGCACATATAGGAAAACTAATTACACCCATAGTATGGCACACAAAGATGAACTAATTCCACCCATAGTATGGCACACAAAGATGAACTACTTACACCCATAGTATGGCACACAAAGATGAATTAATTACACCCATAGTATGGTACACATAGGTGAACTAATTACACCCATTGTATGGCACACAAAGATGAACAAATTACACCCATAGTATGGCACACAAAGATGAACTAATTACAACCATAGTATGGCACACAAAGATGAACTAATTACATCCATAGTATGGCACACATAGGTGAACTAATTACACCCATAGTATGGTACACAAAGATGAACTAATTACACCCATAGTATGGCACACAAGGGTGAACTAATTACACCCATAGTATGGCACACAAAGATAAACTAATTCATCCCATAGTATGGCACACAAAGATGAACTAATTACACCCATAGTATGACGCACAAAGATGAACTAATTACACCCATAGTATGGCACACAAAGATGAACTAATTACACCCATAGTATGGAACAAATAGGTAAACTAATTACACCCATAGTATGGCACACAAAGATGAACTAATTCCACCCATAGTATGGCACACAAAGATGATCTAATTACACCCATAGTATGGCACACAAAGATGAACTAATTACACCCATAGTATGGCACACAAAGATGAACTAATTACACCCATAGTATGCCACAAAAGGGTGAACTAATTACAACCATACTATGGCACACAAGGGTGAACTAATTACCCCCATATTATGGCACACAAAGATGAACTAATTACACCCATAGTATGGCACATAAGGGTTAACTAATTACACCCATACTATGGCACATAAGGGTGAACTAATTACACCCATAGTATGGCACACAAAGAAGAACTAATTACACCCATAGTATGGCACACAAGGGTGAACTAATTACACCCATAGTAAGGCACACAAAGATGAACTAATTACACCCATAGTATGGCACACAAAGATGAATTAATTACACCCATAGTATGGTACACATAGGTGAAATAATTACACCCATAGTATGGCACACAAAGATGAACTAATTACACCCATAGTATGGCACACAAAGATGAACTAATTACACCCATAGTATGGCACACAAAGATGAACTAATTACACCCATAGTATGGCACAAAAGCGTGAACTAATTACAACCATACTATGGCACACAAGGGTGAACTAATTACCCCCATATTATGGCACAATTAGATGAACTAATTGCACCCATAGTATGGCACACAAAGATGAACTAATTACACTTATAGTATGGCACACAAAGATGAACTAATTACAACCATAGTATGGCACATAAGGGTGAACTAATTACACCCATACTATGGCACATAAGGGTGAACTATTTACACCCATAGTATGGCACACAAAGAAGAACTAAATACACCCATAGTATGGCACACAAGGGTGAACTAATTACACCAATAGTATGGCACACAAAGATGAACTACTTATACCCATAGTATGGCACATAAGGGTGAACTAATTACCCCCATATTATGGCACAATTAGATGAACTAATTGCACCCATAGTATGGCACACAAAGATGAACTAATTACACTTATAGTATGGCACACAAAGATGAACTAATTACAACCATAGTATGGCACATAAGGGTGAACTAATTACACCCATACTATGGCACATAAGGGTGAACTATTTACACCCATAGTATGGCACACAAAGAAGAACTAAATACACCCATAGTATGGCACACAAGGGTGAACTAATTACACCAATAGTATGGCACACAAAGATGAACTACTTATACCCATAGTATGGCACATAAGGGTGAACTAATTACACCCATAGTATGGCACACAAAGAAGAACTAATTACACCCATAGTATGGCACATAAGGGTGAACTAATTACACCCATAGTATGGCACACAAAGATGAACTAATTACAACCATAGTATGGAAGACAAGGGTGAACTAATTACAACCATAGTATGGCACATAAGGATGAACTAATTACACCCATAGTATGGCACACAAAGATGAACAAATTACACGCATAGTATGTCACACAAAGATGAACTAATTACACCCATAGTATGGCACACAAGGGTGAACTAATTACACCCATAATATGGCACACAAAGAAGAACTAATTACACCCATAGTATGGCACACAAAGATGAAATAATTACACCCATAGTATGGCACACAAAGATGAACTAATTACACCCATACTATGGCACACAAAGATGAACTAATTACACCCATAGTATGGCACACTAAGATGAACTAATTACACCCATAGTATGGCACACAAAGATGAACTAATTACACCCATACTATGGCACACACAGATGAACTAATTACACCCATACTATGGCACACAAAGTTAACTTATGATAACATCGGTTTTTTTTGGATGTTATACTTTCTTAGGTTAGACTTTCCTTTGTTATACTTTCTTTGGTTAGACTTTGTTTGCCTTATAAATTTGAAGAAATGTAATTTTATGTTCCACTTTTATTGAGTTTATGTTCATCTTTAAAGGAAAGCTTTGTTCAAAAAACTGTTTAAAAAAATAATCCCTTTTTTCATGCATTAGTTTATTTATCAGTGTATACCATTGTTGTTTTTTGTTTTAGTACATATAATTCTCGTAAAAATAAAACATATCGACTCACTACGATACTTACTACAGTTGGGAGTCAGAGTTTAGAAAAAACAACCATAAAACAGTTCATCAATTGGAGACATACATGACAAAAATTATCATGCTTTTTTCTTGTTCGTTTTACCTTATAAAAGTGATTATTAATTTGATTGGGAATTCCATGTGTATCAAGAGGTCAGTCATTAAGTGGTCAGCCATCAAGGTGTTAGCCATTAACGGGTCAGCCATCAAGGGGTCAGTCATCAAGGAGTCAGTCATCACGTGGTCAGTTATCAACGCGTCAGTCATCAAGGAGTCAGCCATCAATGGGTCAGCCATCAAGGCGTCAATTATCAAAGGGTCAGTCATAAATTGATAAGTCATCAACGCGTCAGCCATCAACAGGTCAGCCGTCAAGGTGTCAATCATCAAAGGGTGAGTCATCAAGAGGTGAGTCATTAAGTGGTCAGCCATCGAGGTGTTAGCCATTAACGGGTCAGTTATCAATGCGTCAGCCATCAAGTGGTCAGCCATCAAGGGATCAGTCTTAAAGGGGTCAGTCCTCAAGGGGTCAGCCATAAAGGGGTCAGCCATCAAGGGGTCAGCCATCAAGTGGTAAGTCATCAAGTGGTCAGTCATAAATTGATCAGTCATCAACGCGTCAGCCATCAACGGGTCAGCCATCAAGGGGTCAGTCATCAAGGAGTCAGTCATCAAGTGGTCAGTTATCAAGAGGTCAGTCATCAACGGGTCAGCCATCAACGGGTCAGCCATCAAGGCGTCAATTATCAAAGGGTCAGCCATCAAGGGGTCAGTCATCAAGGAGTCAGTCATCAAGTTGTCAGTCATCAAGGGGTCAGACATCAAGGGGTCAGCCATCAAGGGGTCAGCCATCAAGTGGTCAGTCATCAAGTGATCAGTCATAAATTGATCAGTCATCAACGCGTCAGCCATCAACGGGTCAGCAATCAAGGTGTCAATTATCAAAGGGTGAGTCATCAAGAGGTGAGTCATTAAGTGGTCAGCCATCAAGGTGTTATCCATTAACGGGTCAGTTATCAATGCGTCAGCCATCAAGTGGTCAGCCATCAAGGGATCAGTCATCAAGGGGTCAGTCCTCAAGGGGTCAGCCATAAAGGGGTCAGCCATCAAGGGGTTAGTCATCAAGGGGTCAGTCATCACGGGGTCCGTCATCAAGGGGGTCAGTCCTCAACCGGTCAGCCATTAAGCTTTCAGTCATAAATGGGTCAGACATCAAGGTGTCAGTCAGCAATAGGTCAGTCATCAAGGTGTCTGTCCTCAAAGGGTCAGTCATCAAGGGGTCAGTCATCAAGGGGTCAGTTATCAACGGGTCAGCCATCAAGCTCTCAGTCATAAATGGGTCAGACATCAAGGTGTCAGTCAGCAATAGGTCAGTCTTCAAGGGGTCAGTCATCAAGGTGTCTGTCCTCAAAGGGTCAGTCATCAAGGGTTCAGTCATCAAAGGGACAGTCATTAATGGGACAGCCATCTAGAGGTCAGTCATCAATGTGTCAGTCATCAAGGGGTCAGTCATGATGGGTCAGTCCTCAAGTGCTCAACCACAAAGGTGTCAATCACCAAGGTGTCAGTCATCAAGGGGTCAGCCATGAAGGGGTCAGATCGAGTAAAACATGGGCATGAACTCTGTTTTAATTGCGTGCAGGGGTCCTGTACACCAGATCCCGACTCTATTCTCAGCACCGTCACCTTTTTCGAATTGAAATTATCCACAGCTTCGAACTACACTCCCTCAGATTAGAGAAGGCATGACTTAAGTGAAGATTCTCTAGACTACACACAAAATGATGACGTCTAAATGTTTGCATCGAAGGCACTCACAGGTATCCTTAAACCCAAATTTCCTTGACGTATGTAGGTAGATCTTAGTGCACACACTGAGAAAACATGAGAGGGGTGGGGGTCAGATGTTTACACATACCACGACCCCCGATGGGGTGACTACGGAGAGGTGTAAAACGATGCTAATGTGGTAGAATGGTGTAAATGTGGTAAAAATGATGTAAAGGTGGTAAATGGATCTCTGTTTGAATAACAATCTCGCCAATACTTAGACTGTGTTAAAGTGTTATGTAGACAGGTAGTTAGGTGAAGATCGGGTACATTTTGTTTAGAGAACGATGATGTTAAGGGAGAAAAAGAGAGAGAGAGACAGAGAGAGAAAAAAAGAGAGAGACAGAGAGAGAAAAGAAGAGAGAGAAAAAGGGAGATATATAGAGAAAGAAAGAGAGAACGAAACGAGAGAAAGAAAGAGAGAGAAAGAAAGAGCGAGAGAAAGAGAGAGAGAAAAGAGTGAGCCAGAGAAAGAGGGAGACAAAGAGAGAGAGAGAGAAAGAAAGAGAGGGAGAAAGAGAGACATAGATAGAGAAAGAATGGGGGAGAAAGAAAGAGAGGGAGAGAGAGAGAGAAAGAAAGAGAGAGAGAGAGAGAGAGAAAGAGAGACAGAGACAGAGAGAGAGAGAGAAGAAGATAAAGAGAGAATATATAGCCTCGGAGCCGAAACTAGATTTCTTTATTAGATATCAAAACATAATAATGTAAAATGTGGAGAAAAAAAAAGGTCGACTGTCATTTTGTCCGTCACGTTTTAACACAACATTCATGTAATGATGTGACATAATTGACATAATTTACAGAAGCAACTTTTGCCTATCTTGTTTTAAAAAATTATTATTTTATTTGTTCAAAGTCTAAATGTTGTAAAGCTTTTTCTTCTAATCACTGTTGGTCAAGAGCAAAATTGTGCTTCAAATATGAAATGTTATAACACCAAGATAATTTTGTTTCCGTACTTCACAACTCCAGCATAACCAATGATTATTGTAATTAATACCTAAAAATATCGCTGTCTGAAATCCTTTGCTTGAGAACCTCTTTCCCCCCCCCCTTTTTCAGTCCATACCCTCAGATCATCTTTAACGATTCTTATCCAATCTCGACAGACGTCAAAACACTATATCTTAGGTCAAGGCCAACGCGTCGGATTAATCAGAGGCATCCGAGGTGTTGTATTCCACAAACCTCACCTGACGACAATGAAGGATGACGCGGGAAACGAGACGGCCGCCAGGGGGGGGGGGAGCGTGTGTGGGGGGGACGACTCACAATGATACAAATTATCACGTGACTGGCAGTCACCTTACACGTCTGTAGGCATCACGAGACAAAGGTCTCAGCTTCGGGGCAGCGGATCTCAAAGCAATGTTTCCAGGGTTGCGCATCTCGATGGTCAGGAATCTCAAAAGAATGTGCTCATGTATGTCCAAAGAATGTGGTCATGAATTTCAAAAGAATGTGGTCATGAATTTCAAAAGAATGTGGTCATGAAATTCAAAAGAATGTGCTCATGAATTTTAAAAGAATTTGGTCATGAATGTCAAAAGAATGTGCTCATGAATGTCAAAAGAATGTGCTCATGAATGTCAAAAGAATGTGGTCATGAATTTCAAAAGAATTTGGTCATGAATGTCAAAAGAATGTGCTCATGAATGTCAAAGGAATGACTTTGTTTGTATGCTTGATGTCATTCTGCGATGTTGCATTCTTGAAACAGTGTAATGACACAGCATCATTTGGGGGAGGGGGGGGGTTGTGCATCAATTGCGTCACACATTCATTCTCAAACAGAACAGAACACAGATCATGATTGAGTATACCATTGGTGCGTTTGACTATGGTATACATTTGCGATATTAATCTTATCTGTTTAATCTTATCTTAGAGGGTATCATCTGACGACAAACTCAGATAATCTCCAGTGAAATAGCCATGGAGACAAAATGTCTTCATCTGTAACACACTAAAAAAATAAGAGAAGGGTAAATAAAAATAAATGATATTTTAAACAAAAATTCGTGTCATTACTTGAATAAACCTTAGTCCTTTTACTATCATTATGTTATGTCATTGCAAAGGAGGGTGGATGAATGGCAGTGGAGAGTGGATGAATGGTAGTGGAGAGTGGATGAATGGCAGTGGAGAGTGGATGAATGGCAGTGGAGAGTGGATGAATGGTAGTGGAGAGTTGATGAAGGGCAGTGGAGAGTGGATGAATGGCAGTGGAGAGTTGATGAAGGGCAGTGGAGAGTGGATGAATGGCAGTGGAGAGTGGATGAATGGCAGTGGAGAGTGGATGAATGGTAGTGGAGAGTTGATGAAGGGCAGTGGAGAGTGGATGAATGGCAGTGGAGAGTGGATGAATGGCAGTGGAGAGTGGATGAATGGTAGTGGAGAGTTGATGAAGGGCAGTGGAGAGTGGGTGAATGGCAGTGGAGAGTGGATGAATGTCAGTGGAGAGTGGATGAATGGCAGTGGAGAGTGGATGAATGGCAGTGGAGAGTTGATGAAGGGCAGTGGAGAGTGGATGAATGGTAGTGGAGAGTGGATGAATGGTAGTGGAGAGTGGATGAATGGCAGTGGAGAGTGGATGAATGGCAGTGGAGAGTGGATGAAGGGCAGTGGAGAGTGGATGAATGGCAGTGGAGGGTGGATGAATGGCAGTGGAGAGTGGATGAATGGCAGTGGAGAGTGGATGAATGGGAGTGGAGAGTGGGTGAATGGGAGTGGAGGGTGGATGAATGGCAGTGGAGAGTGGATGAATGGCAGTGGAGAGTTGGTGAATGGCAGTGGAGAGTGGGTGAATGGCAGTGGAGGGTGGATGAATGGCAGTGGAGAGTGGGTGAATGGCAGTGGAGAGTGGATGAATGGCAGTGGAAAGTGGATGAATGGCAGTGGAGAGTGGGTAATTGTCAGGGGAGGTTGAGTGAATTGCAGGGGTGCGTGTCTGGATGCCAGAGGACGTGAGTGTGTGTGTGTGTGAGTGTGTGTGCAAGAGAGAACAAAAGGGAAAAATGGATGCTGTTGAGAACCTGAATGAAAAAGGGGGTTGGGGGGTGGGGGGAGCACTAATTTGGAATATGATAAGTATCGTTTCTTGTATTTATTTTTTATCAAGTACCTTAACTAGATGAGTAAAACAGAGTAGAGTTAAACCTGAACAAATAAACGCAACAAAACAGCGAACGTGTCGTCAGAAAGCCTTCGTCTGCGAACAAAACAACAGACAGATACTACTTACCAGCTAAGTGTTATTTCTTAGTTTTATTTTTATACCGTTTTTTTCTGTTGTTTTGTTCGCTGACGAAGGCTTTCTGCCGACACGTTCACTGTTTTGTTGCGTTTATTTTTTCAGGTTTAACTCTACTCTGTTTTACTCATTTTATTTTGTACTAACCTGATTGCAGTCTCTTCCCTTATTACCCCTTAACTAGATGGAAATTTCATGCTATTGTTTGGCGGGCTACAGCTAATACATAAATATCTTGTTCACTTTATTTTGTCCAAACACTAATAGACTTGCGGAAGATACTTTTAGACGAGCGTGCCAGTACTCAGCAATGATTTAATGTCTGAAGTGCGAGGACTCAGCAATGTGTTAATATCTGCAGTGCCAGTCTGCAGTGTCAGAACTCAGCAATTCATTAATATCTGCAGTGCCAGTCTGGAGTGTCAGTACTCAGCAATGCATTAATGTCTCCAGTGCCAGTCTGCAGTGCCAGTACTCAGCAATGCCTGTATCCGAGCAGTTCATATGTTGGTTCAAGTGATGTGTCCAGCACCAGGCAGTGCACCTGTTTTGTCAGACCAACAGACCGCCCCGGCATACTGAGGTCAGAGGTCATTAGCGTGATGGCCTCCCATGACACGACTTCTCTCCCGAGTCAGTTAATGAATTGTCATGTGTTGATTCATCAATTCTTGTAGTCATTCTTTAAAAAAAAAAATATTACATTCCCTCTTTGTGCCGACTACGTGTAAACACATCTTATAAGTACCGACTACGTGTAAACACATCTTATTTGTATTTTTTTTTATATCAGCAGTTCTCATATAGTTTAATTAGTTATGTATTAAATTATGAAGGTGTGTGTGATTTATTTATTTTTTTAACTGCAAGCGTAGCGAAGTCATATTATTTAGTAGCGTACCGAGCACTGTCCCATCGACACTTACTTCAACAGGCTAGACCAAAACAGGGGCCCTACATGCCGGCATTGCATACTGGCCCTGGAAACAGTAGCTCATCTATTGACCGAATGTCCCGAAATTTATATGGCCTGGGATCAGCAGATGGAGCTAGTGGCCAATGTACAACCTTCGGTCATAAGAGAGTAATCTCAGATCTTCACCAGAATATTTGCTTAAGTTTGTAATCGATATTATAATCGGAAATTCTAATTTTTGTAAAGAATAAATATATTTTTTTTTACTTTGTGCTGACAGTGATATTATATGAAAGTAGGGCCCTTGCAATGGATTAAGGGTATTAGTGTATACACATTTGAGAACCTGATATTGACGTCTTGAGGTTTCGTGGACAAGGTCTCGCATTGAAGCGTTATCTCGTGTTGACGAGTCCCGTTCTCGCGTTGTTTGGCGTACCAGGGCAGGTTTATGTGACACAAGATGGCACTTCCAGAATAACAACAAAGCACAAACAATTCATCAGCATTAAACAACAACAACAATAACAAATAACATTAAAAACATTACAAACATTAAAAAGTGCCAATGCAAATACAACGTCACAATAAATTAATTTTCATCAGGATTTCTTGTGCTAGATTTTTTTTTTTTATTAAATAAAATTGATGAATCCTTTTTCGAACCTGTGATTGATTTGAACATTATTGAGTTTTTGTGTGGTTTGCTGGGACATTGTGCCACAGCAAACCACGACATATTTAATGCATGGCTTCTTGTCTCTCATTGCGTCACGGCAAACCATGACACATTTAATGCATGGCTTCTTGTCTCTCATTGCGTCACAGCAAACCATGACACATTTAATGCATGGCTTCTTGTCTCTTATTGCCTCACAGCAAACCATGACATATTTAATACATCATTTCTTGTCTCTTATTACATCACAGCAAACCATCACATATTAAATACATCACATCTTCTCTCTTATTGACTCACAGCAAACCATGACATATTTAATACATCACTACTTGTCTCTTATTGCATCACAGCAAACCTTAACATATTAAATACATGACTTCTTGTCTCTTATTTCCTCGCAGCAAACCTTGACATATTTAATACATGGCTTCCTCTATCATATAGCGTCACAGCAAACCATGACATATTAAATACATGGCTTCTTCTATCATATAGCGTCACAGCAAACCATGACATACTTAATACATGGCTTCTTCTATCATATAGCGTCACAGCAAACCATGACATACTTAATACATTGCTTCTTCTATCATATTGCGTCACAGCAAACCATGACATTTGAAATGTCGCACAACAGTCTCCAGTCAATGGTGTTCAAGGTATGGAAAGCAAACGTCGATGACGTCACTAATGGCTTTGTACGTTAGGTGAGACTATGTGAGACTGTGCGAGATTTGATGTGACCTTATTAGTGATTATGTAGCACTTAGCACTGGCCAAATCTCGTGGTCTCAAAATGGTGGTTCTGGTGAATAAAATAAACCACTAATGATCAACCAATGAGGCTAATGTCCTCGTTTCTATGGGGACAATTTTAATTGTTCATCATACTAAAGAGAAGCACTGATCTAATGCACGTAATTTCAGAAGAATACATAGATCTCAATGGTCAGGACACGACATTCTTCGCAAAATAAACATCTTTAGCTACGTCATCAATCTGGTATGTGCAGATAGACTATTAAAATCAACGTTATGCACTACACACGTATGCACGTTTCGAGAACTAACTGAAGCTTGAAACAGTTAACTAGCAACGGAGATGACAGACATGTCACAAAACTAAGCTTGAAACAGTTAACTAACAACGGAGGTGACAGACACGTCACCAAACAAGTCTTTAAGACGGTACTAACAAGTACCAGGATAGCAATGAAAAGTTGGAGACCAGCCTTCTAATTTCAAAATTTAAAATCGCAAATTGAAATGTAACTTGGAAATATAACCGTGCGAAAGATAGAGTGACCTTTAACTGGTGGGTAAGACAAATTGTGCATGGTAGTAAAAATGTGTTGATGTACGAGGATGGATGGTGAATTGTGCAGTTGTGCGAGGGTAAATGGTGGATTGTGTATTTGTGCGAGGCTAAGTGTTTGATTGTGTAGTTTTGCGAGGCCAAATGGTTGATTGTGTAATTGTGCAAGGCTAAATGGTTGATTGTGTAACTGTGCGAGGGTAAGTGGTTGATTGTGTAGTTGTGCGAGGCTAAATGGTTGATTGTGTAGTTGTGCGAGGCTAAATGGTTGATTTTGCAGTTGTGCGAGGCTAAATGGTTGATTGTGTAATTGTGCGAGGCTAAATGGTTGATTGTGTAGTTGTGCGAGGCTAAATGGTTGATTGTGTAGTTGCGCGAGGCTAAGTGATTGATTGGAAATCTCAAGTCATCCTGATTGACTTTGAATTGATGGCCTAGAAAGTTTAAATATCAATTTCGCGATCACTTTAGACCGTGAGATTCAACGTAGTAAGGTATAAAACTAACAAGACGTGAAATGCATGTGTATTGAAATTAAAAAAAATAAAAATAATAAAAACAATGGTTAAAATTAATTTGTGCTCTCACCCCCCCCCCCCCTTTTTTTTTTTTTTTTTTTTTTTTACAACCTTTTTATAAATCCATCTTGTGTCCCAGAGAGTTACTTTCCCTCAAATTTTAGAAATAATCTTTAAATTGCCCGGCGTCTTTGGAGAAACACACCAAACCAATCTCAATGATTTTGTTCATACATCTTAAACACGTCTGGACAGATAACCTTATTCCTCTCATAATCTTGCCCCATTATAGTGCAGCGGTTCTCAACCTGTGGAGTGCGACCCCTTTGGGGGTCGAACGACCCCTAAATTGGTGTCGGATGAGACCACCGGAAAACACATATTTATGAAGTAGCAATGAAAATAATTTTATGATGAGGGGTCACCACAACATGAGGAACTGAATAAAATGGTCGCGGCATTAGGAAGGTTGAGAACCTCGGCTTCAGAGTTATATAATTACATTTTTTTTTTTTTTTTTTTTGCCTTTGAAAACCAGGCATTTTCATGNTGAGGGGTCACCACAACATGAGGAACTGAATAAAATGGTCGCGGCATTAGGAAGGTTGAGAACCTCGGCTTCAGAGTTATATAATTACATTTTTTTTTTTTTTTTTTTGCATTTGAACACCAGGCATTTTCATGCTCTGAACGACACGCACTGAACATGAATCTTTACATACACGTTTTTAAATCTAGTATCAATTGATTAACAATACCAAAACCAAGTCATTAAGACCCTTTCATCTTTCAAGTGTGTATGATAATTGTTGTATTCGAAATTATTGTTTTGTTTAAATGGTAAAAACAGAAAACTTGATATTTTTAGTTCGTCTGCTGTTATTACGAACCAGGACATCACGAATAAAAGCAAACAAATCTAAGAAGATATTTTGAATCTCCATTGGCGTAAAACCTTTTAAGGCGGATCTGCACAGCTCATAATATAAGGCGGGCCGTAATACTTTATGGCAAACTTGTAAGGGCCGTAATACTTTATGGCAAACTTGTGCGGGCCGTAATACTTTATGGCAAACTTGTGCGGGCCGTAATACTTTATGGCAAACTTGTGCGGGCCGTAATACTTTATGGCAAACTTGTAAGGGCCGTAATACTTTATGGCAAACTTGTAAAGGCCGTAATACTTTATGGCAAACTTGTAAGGGCCGTAATACTTTATGGCAAACTTGTGCGGGCCGTAATACTTTATGGCAAACTTGTGCGGGCCGTAATACTTTATGGAAAACTTGTGCGGGCCGTAATACTTTATGGCAAACTTGTAAGGGCCGTAATACTTTATGGCAAACTTGTAAGGGCCGTAATACTTTATGGCAAACTTGTGCAGGCCGTAATACTTTATGGAAAACTTGTGCGGGCCGTAATACTTTATGACAAACTTGTGCGGGCCGTAATACTTTATGACAAACTTGTGCGGGCCGTAATACTTTATGACAAACTTGTAAGGGCCGTAATACTTTATGGCAAACTTGTAAGGGCCGTAATACTTTATGACAAACTTGTGCGGCCCGCAATACTTTATGACAAACTTGTGCGGGCCGAAATACTTTATGACCAACTTGTGCGGGCCGTAATACTTTATGACAAACTTGTGCGGGCCGTAATACTTTATGGCAAACTTGTGCGGGCCGTAATACTTTATGACAAACTTGTGCGGGCCGTAATACTTTATGGCAAACTTGTGCGGGCCGTAATACTTTATGGCAAACTTGTGCGGGCCGTAATACTTTATGGCAAACTTGTGCGGGCCGTAATACTTTATGGCAAACTTGTGCGGGCCGTAATACTTTATGGCAAACTTGTGCGGGCCGTAATACTTTATGGCAAACTTGTGCGGGCCGTAATACTTTATGGCAAACTTGTGCGGGCCGTAATACTTTATGGCAAACTTGTGCGGGCCGTAATACTTTATGGCAAACTTGTGCGGGCCGTAATACTTTATGGCAAACTTGTGCGGGCCGTAATACTTTATGGCAAACTTGTGCGGGCCGTAATACTTTATGGCAAACTTGTAAGGGCCGTAATACTTTATGGCAAACTTGTGCGGGCCGTAATACTTTATGGCAAACTTGTGCGGGCCGTAATACTTTATGGCAAACTTGTGCGGGCCGTAATACTTTATGGCAAACTTGTGCGGGCCGTAATACTTTATGGCAAACTTGTGCGGGCCGTAATACTTTATGGCAAACTTGTGCGGGCCGTAATACTTTATGGCAAACTTGTAAGGGCCGTAATACTTTATGGCAAACTTGTAAGGGCCGTAATACTTTATGGCAAACTTGTGCAGGCCGTAATACTTTATGGCAAACTTGTGCAGGCCGTAATACTTTATGGCAAACTTGTGCAGGCCGTAATATTTTATGGCAAACTTGTGCGGGCCGTAATACTTTATGGCAAACTTTTGCGGGCCGTAATACTTTATGGCAAACTTGTGCAGGCCATAATACTTTATGGCAAGCTTGTGCGGGCCGTAAAACTTTATGGAAATTTTGTGCGGGCCTTAATACTTTATTGTAAATTTGTGCGGGCCGTAATACTTTATGACAAACTTTTGCGGGCCGAAAGAATAGGACAGGGAGGCGAAAGGTATTTATAAAATAATAATAATAAAGGATGTTTCGTTACTTCGCGGACCGCCAAGTGGGTGACGGTGGGCCGCATGCAGTCCGCGGGCCGTATGTTGTGCAGGCCTGCTCCATGTGGCAAGTTGATGCATAAATATTAAGTGGGGCCTTTGTTTACTGAGTTATACATACAACAGATTGATTGGGTGAAAATAAATTTAGTTAGTGGTCAAATGGACGTGGCCTTCTTTTCCCAAGAGTTGTGCTATAGGGGAATTACATAAAGAGGAATTACAGTAAGAGGTATTCAAGTAAGAGGGCTTATAGTAAGAAGAATTATAGCAAGAGTAATTAAAGCAAGAGGAATTATATTAGATTTTTTTGAGAAAGCTTTGAAGATTTAAATATTACATTTATTCACATGTGAAGATCAACTCAGAAAATTTTCAATAATTTTTTTACCGGTTAATAGGTCTTTAAAAACAAACTGTCTAAGACGTGTGTCTTCTGTATGAGTAGATGTAGCGAGGAAGTCAATGTTAACGTCATACTGAGCCATGAAACGTGGAGACGACACACCTCGACAGCCCCCATCCCCCAACCGTCCAACACTTTCCGCCATGGTTAAAGGCCACGCAGTTGCCCGCAGAAAATGATCCAAGGGAAGTGACCAAAATAATAGCACATGGCGTAGTTTTACCATTTACTTCCCCTAATTTGACCAATGGGACAAAAGTAAAAAAAAGAAGAAAAAAAGTCGGCTTTATAAAATCTGTTTGCGTCTCCATGTTTGGCATGAGATAAATTACTGGGATGATGGAAGAAATTAGCAAGACGATTTGTCTAAATCCGATGTTACATTTGTTACAAAAACAACTACAACTTTGTAACATTGGACGAGTCTCTGATGGTTGTGTTTTAAAGAGTAAAGATTTCTTGTAGTCCTTGCCATGTGGGAGATGATGGGCGCTGTTGGGGAGATAACCAAGAAAGAAGACCAAAAAAATGGACTTACATTCTATTGAGCTCCCTTGAACTGTGGCGGTATCTGTGGAGCAGGATGACACTTGGGATCTGTTGGCTTGTCCATACCAGGCGACGGGTTTTCACGTGCTACATGTAGGGCTGGAGAGGTAGTGCTGGAAAACGTATTGATATAGTATGACTAGTGTGCTACTTTACCTTTCAAAATACACATTAAGTATGACTAGTGTGCTACTTTACCTTTCAAACTACACATTAAGTATGACTAGTGTGCTACTTTACCTTTCAAACTACACATTAATGACAGAGGGGGAGACAACACATGGAAGATGGGTGTGAGAGATAAGTAGAGATAGTTAATAATAAGTAGAGATAGAAAATGATAAGTAGAGATAGAAAATGGTAGTAGGGATAGAAAATGGTAGCAGAGATAGAACATGGTAGTAGGGTTAGAAAATGGTAGCAGAGATAGAAAATTTTGTAGAGATAGAGAATGGTAGTAGACCTAGAAAATGTTAGCAGAGATAGATCATAGTAGTAGAGATAGAGAATGGCAGTAGACATAGAAAATGGTAGTAGAGATAGAACATGGTAAAACAGAACACGGTATTACAGATGGACAACACATGGAAGATGGGTGTGAGAGATAAGTAGAGATAGTCTATATATATAAAAATGAATGTTTGTATGTCTGTATGTCTGTATGTATGTATGTCTCGTTTGCGCTCCTACACCATTCACGCGATTGCGACAAAGCTTTGGTCAGTTGTTTTCCACATAACCGGCCATTTAACTGAGTCATTAAAAACATTATAAAGTGTTCTGTTCCTAGCTGTTGGCCCTTAATTCGTTTTTTTTCTTCTGTGGGCTTTGTAAAAATAATTTTCACATGCGCTCCTACGCCATTCATCCGATTCCAATAAAACTTTGGTGAGATGTTGCAAGCATGTCCATAAAGGTTTCTAAATTATTACAATTGTTTTAAAGTATTCAGTTTTGAGCCAGGGGCCTCATATTCGTTTTTCCTTATATGAGCTCTATAAATATATTTTCAAACCGTATGCGCTCCTACACCAATCATGTTATTGCTACAAAACTTAGTGATTTGTTGTCCATGCGCCAGTGCATTTTACTGTGTTATTTAAACACTTTTAAAAACATTCTGTTTTCGACCGTTGGGACATTAATTCGTATTTTTTCTTATATGAGCTTTGTAAAAAATAATTTTCATATGCGCTCCTACGCCATTTATCTGATTCCGATAAAACTTTAGTGAGATGTTGCAAGCATGTCCTTAAAGGTTCTTAAATTATTACAACCGTTTTAAAGTATTCAGTTTTGAGCCAGGAGCCTCATATTCGTTTTTCCTTACATAGCTATATAAATATATTTTCAAACCGTATGCGCTCCTACACCAATCATGCGATTGCTACAAAACTTAGTGAGTTGTTGTCCATGCGCCAGTGCATTTTACTGTGTTATTTAAACAATTTTAAAAATTTCCGTTTTCGGCCGTTGGGCCTTAATTCGTATTTTTTCTAATATAAGCTTTGTGAAAAATAATTTTCATATGCGCTCCTATACCATTTTTCAGAATGCGATAAAAATTTAGTGAGATGTTGTTCTATTGCCCACAAAGGTTCTTAAATTACTACAACCGTTTTAAAATATTCAGTGTTGAGCCAGGGGCCCTATGTTTGTTTCTTACAAAATGAGCTATATAAATATAATTTCAAACCGCATGCGCTCCTACATCATTCAAGCGCTTGCGATAAAACTGAGGTGAGTTGTTGTCCATAAGCCAGAGCATTTTTCTAAGCCATTATAACTCTACTAAAATATTCCGTTTTTTTTGGCAATTTGCCCCAAATTCGTGTTTTTTTTTTCCTTACATTAGGAGCTTTATAAAAAATAATTTCCGTATGCGCTCATCTACATTATTACAATGCGATACAATTTTAGAGAGATGTTGTGCGCCCGCCCGCAAAGGTTTCTTAAATGATTACAACCATTTTAAAATACTCCGTTTTTAGCCATGGGTCCTATGTTCGTTTTTTTCTATATAAGCTATACAACTATAATTTCAAGCTATACAACTATAATTTCAAACAGAGCCAACGCATGAATGGATAGCTTTTTAATCAAATACAATAAATAGTGATATTAAATTGAGTGTGTGACATATTAAGTAGGTTTCTGAAGTAATACAACAATTCTACAATATTCCATTTGTGGAGGGGGGTCCTAAATTCGTTTTCCACACTTCTATTATCTATATAATTACCGATGCATTTATATACCATTCATTCGATTGTGATCAAACTGGGTCAAGCGAAATGCGCACTACCGAAAATGTTTCTAAATTAGAAAAAAAACAATTTACACTATTCCGTTTGGGCCAGTGACCCTAATTTCATATTTTCTTCTAAGAGCTTTGTAACTATAATTTCAGAGCTATTGCATGTGTGGAAGTAGCTGAATCCGCCGGCAAATTATTCAAATTTAGTACATCTATTGTACAATATTCCAATTAGGGCTGGGGACCCTAAATTCAATTTATTTCTTAAATGTGCTTCATCAATATAATTTATAACGAAGATATCAACACTACCGCCCTTGAACAAATGACACATTTGTAGTAAAGCAGAGAAAACACGTTTTTGCATTTTTAGTGTAGAGAGTATTTATTTTGTTATGTGTATAAATAAGCTTGAATTTTGTGACGTATTTTAGAATCGGAAATGACATCGAAATCGCGTTTTTTTCTTCAACTAAGAGTATTTCTTGAATAGAGTCTTATAATTTCGGAGTTGTTTTGTGTTATGTAAATACATTTTACACCAATCGATGGTTTCTCAAGTAATTATATAACACACTTGACAGCGTAGGTATTGAAATATGGTCATTTTTTACCGCTGGAATTTACGATTTATAAATTAATGAGAAAATATACAACTGGAAATCTCCTGCCAACAATGAACGTACCTATTGTTCGAGGTTTTCATGTAAAAAGATTGGAGATCCTAACGTGTGAGAATTACATTCACCATCGGAACCATTATCATTGTTGGTATCAGGTGACAATAGCCAATCGAAACATTTCTTGGCAAACATACGCAAATGCAATTCATGTTTCCAAATGACATCGTTTGGTGCAACAAATATCTCAGAAACTCATCGCTCATACGATTGATTGCAATATCCTATTTTATTTTGGCAAGGAGTAGATGGATATCATTTTGACATCAAGTTGAGAAATTCGAATAAGAAAGTCAGTGCCATGAAATACTATTCATATCGATTGATGATTCATGAGTGGGGAATGACCTCTCGGAATCGATCTGCAAACAAACTTTTCGCTCTTGATTTGCAACTAGAAACGCACTTTGATATCGAAGCATTAGGAACGGTACATTTGTTCAAATGAATCTTCCGAAATCGGTTCCAGTGAAGTTACTATTTTAAATGGAACATTTAAACTAGGTGATGTACTTTTGCCATTCACCCCAATGATTCCAACAGATATGCCATTTGAATTTAAACGTCTACAGTCTCCGATGCGACACGCGTCTACAATGACTATCTACAAAGCACAGGGACAATCGCTACAAGTTTGCGGACTAAATTTGGAAAACCCATGCTTCGCCCATGGACAGATGTATGTGGCCTGCTCTCGCGTCGGAAAATCTTCTGATTTATTCGTGTATATACCAGATGGAAAAACGAGAAACACTTTGAGTATTTAAAAGCTCTTGAAGAAACATAAATAACATGCAAACACTTTCTTTCTTTGAGTGGCATTGCAACGCATGCCGGGTTCTCGCTAGTAAATAATAAGTAGAGATAGAAAATGATAAGTAGAGATAGAAAATGGTAGTAGGGATAGAAAATGGTAGCAGAGATAGAACATGGTAGTAGGGTTAGAAAATGGTAGCAGAGATAGAAAATTTTGTAGAGATAGAGAATGGTAGTAGACATAGAAAATGGTAGCGGAGATAGATCATGGTAGTAGAGATAGAACATGGTAGTAGAGATAGAAAATGGTAGTAGAGATAGAACATGGTAGTAGAGATAGAAAATGGTAGCAGAGATAGAACATGGTAGTAGAGATAGAACATGGTAGAAGAGATAGGAAATGGTAGCAGAGATAGAACATGTTTGTACTGATGAAGGCATGTGCAGAAACGTTTAATTTTGTATAATGTATAATTATTATTAAAGCTAACTCATATTGTTCTATTGACACAATTTGTTCGTGTCTTATTAATCTAGTAGAGATAGAAAATGGTAGCAGAGATAGAACATGGTAGTAGAGATAAAACATGGTAGTAGAGATAGAACATGGTAGTATTGATAGAACATGGTAGTAGAGATAGAACATGGTAGTATAGATAGAACATGGTAGTAGAGATAGAACATAGTAGCAGAGATAGAAAATGGCAGCAGAGATAGAACATGGTAGTGGAGAATGGTAGCAGTGGGATAGATAGAACATGGTAGTGGAGAATGAGAGCAGTGGCATAGATATAACATGGTAGGGGAGAATGAGAGCAGTGGCAGAGATAGAACATGGTAATGGAGAGTGAGAGCAGTGGCATAGATAGAACATGGTGGTAGAGAATGAGAGCAGTGGCATAGATAGAACATGGTGGTAGAGAATGAGAGCAGTGGCAGAGATAGAACATGGTAATGGAGAGTGAGAGCAGTGGCATAGATAGAACATGGTGGTAGAGAATGAGAGCAGTGGCATAGGAAAAGGGGGGTACGCAGGCGGTCCGCTTCGGACGGCAATGTTTTATTTATGTTCTGGGGTGGCATTTTCGGCAAACTCCAGAGATTTTTTTTTAATGGTTTTTTTTTAAACGTGAAAGTTTGTTGGCTAAAACCTTAGCCTGCCCGGGGCGTCACAAACTCTGACTACGCCAGTAGCAGAGAGAATATGCTAAAAAAAAAAAAGGTAGGTAGTGATAGAGAGACAGTGGCAATTTACCGTTTTGGTAGGTAGGTATGTAGGTAGGTATGTATGTAGGTATTTAGGTGTGTATGTGGGAAAGTGGGTAGCTATGTAAATTTGTAGGTGTTTAAGTAGATAGATATGTAAGTAAGTAGTTATGTAGGTAAGCAGGTATGTAAGTAGGTAGGTATGTAAATAGGTAGGTATCTAGGTACGTAGGCGTGTAATTATTTATGTATGTAAGTAGGTAGATATGTATGTATGTAGGTATTTAGGTAGATAGGTATGTATGTACGTATGTGGGTATTTAGGTAGGTAGGTAGGTATGCAGGTATGTAGCTAAGTAGGTATGTATGTAGGTATTTAAGTATGTATGTAGAAGTAAACGGTTATTTATCAGTTTTGGAACAGCCCTGCTGTATTTAATTCCTAAGGTCAAGTTGACTTCAAGGACTCGTCCAATTGTAACTGGAGACGGATACTACTTAAGTGACTAATATCAAAGTGCCTACTCACTACGTGACTACATATACTCTGCACTTTGTCAACATTCAGGCATTGTGCATGTCACACCTAGCATCATCTTGCGGCACACTAATGTGCCGCGGAACATCAGATGGGGTGCGATGCTAAGATACTCCAGGCATGTTTCTTAATATTATCTCACAGGTCGAGATCCGACTCCTAATCAAAGCGGATAAACTCCGGCTGATATATGCCTCTCGTGTCACAGGTCATGTTATACAGGAAATGACGTTGTGGGGTCACCGGATGTGACCCACGTCAACAGCACGGCCCGCGGCAGGCCCGGAGACTGGCTCGCAGACGACATTAGCACGTTCGCGTCCAATTCATTGATGGCGGCCACAGCTGATAAATATGCAGGCCCGTGAATCAAGTCATCCCGCGTGCCCATCATGGGGGCTCGCATTAACTCGGACACTCGTCACGTGCGTCTCAGTTGAGAGCTTCTCAAACAGGATAAGGTGTACCCAGCATGTCGTAATTTTATATATTTTATATTTTTTATATTTGTTTATATTTTATATTTTATATATTATAAAGAATAAAAAAAAGATTGATACTTAAAACTGAATTGGTGGATTGATGTCTAAATGTCGACAGGAGGGCTGTACAAGGGATTTGAAGGTTACAAAAGGTCGCCTGCTTACTCAAAGATTGGTGTTTGAAAGAATACAACTGAAACCACTTCAACAACTTTGAAAGAAACTTGAAGATGTTTTTGACAAATGTAGTTGCATGACGGAAAACAATCTTCTACGACAGACCTGTTTACCCCTGGTTTAGCGACAGCGAAGTTTTCAGCTTTCCAAAAACGCAGTTTCAAGCTCAAAGGAGTAGTTGGGGGCAATTTGGAGAGGGGGGGGAGGGGGGTGCTTGTTTGCAATCAAAATACAAGCTGTGTAAGTAAGTCCACTCAACTGCTTATATAAGTTAGCACAAATAAATATAATATTAATAATGATAAAGCTTATTTGAAAAATACACACTTCATCCCCAAAAGCTCGAAGCGCGGTGCAAAGTCAACCATATTAAAAAGAGAAATAAAAAAAAAACAATCTACAATTTACCACTTTTAAAAATAGACGCAACAATACAAAGCTACATTCGAGCAAAGCAAGTCAAAGTCTGTCATCCCATTCCAACCATAAGCAACACAAGCCAATGTACATTAACTGGAAAAATATGGTAGACAGGATCACGCCAGAAGGTGTTTGCGAAATAGATGTGTTTTTAAATCGGTTATAAAGGACTCCAGTGTCTGGCTGTTTGTGAGAGCGACAGGAAGGGCGTTCCAAATTGTTGGGCCGGAAAATGCAAAAAAATATACAGGATATGGTCCTGCGATTGGTTTCTTTAGGATAAGAAGAAATTCACTAAAAGATAATATTCCGATTGATTTATTGAGATCGACACCGCAAAGGCCAATCAAGTTATTCTTATTCGATGGCTTACGGTGTTAACGCAAAAAAATTTGGTAACGTTTTACTGAAAACAATCCAACTATTTTTTTTTAAATTAAAATTAAAGCAAACGAAACAAATCCAGAAACCGTAGGTTTGTTAGGCTCGTCGTAGTGCCGTAGTCTTAGGCTCGTCGTAGTGCCGTAGTCTTAGGCTCGTCGTAGTGCCGTAGTCTTAGGCTCGTCGTAGTGCCGTAGTCTTAGGCTCGTCGTAGTGCCGTAGTCTTAGGCTCGTCGTAGTGCCGTAGTCTTAGGCTCGTCGTAGTGCCGTAGTCTTAGGCTCGTCGTAGTGCCGTAGTCTTAGGCTCGTCGTAGTGCCGTAGTCTTAGGCTCGTCGTAGCGCCGTAGTCATAGGCTCGTCGTAGTGCCGTAGTCTTTGGCTTAAAGAAGTAGTTACTACGCCAAAAGCTAGGGCTAAACAGCTCTGTTACAATAACGAAAGGAAAATTAAATCCTTTAAAGATTTCACCCCAAAATCTAGGACATGCACATGGATTGGCTCTACTCAGCGTATTTATCACAGGGCCAAGCAACACCAAAGCCTAACGCAGTATCGATCCCTCTGACAATGTAGCCACCCCACGCCACCCCTGACAATGTAGCCACCCACGCCACCCCTGACAATGTAGCCACCCCACTACGCTTATTTACCCGACCCCCACGCCACTTCCGTACCATCACTGTTTCTCGTTCTCCGCTCCCCTTGGAATTCGGCTGACCATAAATCCGGGTCGAAATCATATTATCCTTCCAGAAAATTAATTCTTTGTTGATCTGGCGTGGTCTCCGAGGCCCGAAAGCTCATTGTATTCCTGGCCGGTACAGCGACATGAAATCTAGCAAGCGCTGTGCTCCCCCGGGGGGGTAAGTGCGGGGAGATAACCCCGGGGGCGCACGAGGATTCCAGTGCTGAGAGATGACGGGTGGGGGGAGATGGACTGGTCATGTGACAGGTAGGTTAATGGGATAGGGTTTTAAACGTAAATGAGTGGTGGTGAATATTTCTGTACAAAGAATGGGTAGTTGTGTGATGCGATTGTATGGGTGTAGTCATCATCGGAGTTGACATTGTTAAATAGTATGTAACAAGTATGTGTAACATTGTTGAGCATATGTTAGAATGCAACACTCGGGTACATGATGATAGGCTTAGCCTGATAGAGAAATTGTAGATCAAATTGATCGAGGGTGGTGCGCTCAAAAGACGGGGCGGTAGGGGGGTGTCTGCTCGGGTGAGTTAAAACAGGGGTCGTAACCCTCGTCATGACGAGGACCGGTAAGAGGATCGTGTTGGGTTCTGACGGACGGATCACGACAGGTCAAACTCAAGGTGACCTTAAGGTATAAACAAGGTATCCCACAATGGTTAATTTAATAAGAGCGTACTATTAAAGCATGTGAGTCCCATCATTTCCCTTGTATAAATGCAAGGGGTCGTTCGTAAATTACGTCACGCTAAAAATGACCTTTTTAGACCCCCCCCCGACCCCCTGTCAGGAAGTGTCACAAATTCTTTACATCCCCCCCCCCCCTTTTTCCAGTGTCACGTCACAACAAAAAAAAAAAAATTCAAAACATAAATGTAATTTTCATAACTAAACTAAGACTTTATTTTATTCTTTCCCATAATGGATTAAGATGTAGTACTATTAGAAAACTTTTTTTTTATAGTACCTATAATACATGAGGCAGGTTTGACCTCAAATTAATGTTTTTAAAATTTATTAAACAAAGATTTTTTTCAAGATTAGAAAATTTTAGTTTAAAAAAAAAAAGAAAAATAGGGACGTAAAAATTTGTTGCCCCCCACCACAAAGTGTCAAAAATTATTGACCCCCCCCTCCCCCTTTTTACGCGTGACGTGATTTGCGAATGACCCCCAACATAAAGCAAAATTTTGTTAATGGACATTATCAGATAAGATTAATTTAAATAGGACTCTAGTAACATTATTATGTACCATGCACATATTATATAACGCGAAGGGGGGGTTACGGGGTAGTTTATCATTTTGTTATATTGTGTTGTGTGGGCGTGGGGTGTGGTGTGTGGGGTGTGGTGTGGGGTGTGTGGGGTATGTTGTGTGGGGTGTGGGGTGTGGTGTGGGGTGGGGTGTGTGGGGTGTGGAGTGTGGTCGAGAGAAATGTAATTAAAGAACAATTTTTATTTCTTTCTTATGTTTATTAATCCGGATTTTTGTACAATTTTTGCTTTTTAAATTTGCTAAGAAAAGAGATTATTTAAAACTAAAATGCCCTTTCCGCTTATGATGACAATCAAATTTTCATTTTAAACAATAATTTGTTTGCTTTTAGCTTAAAATTTGCTCATTTTTAAACATTTATTCGTGGGTTTAGGCAATTAGGATTTAGAATTAATTGTTGAAATTAAAATGCTCAAAATGATATTTTTGTTGTACCAACGTTTTTATTCGGGGCCGGGGGGGGGGGGGGGGTTGTTGCCATACGGGGAAAACAATATTAGGTGGGGAGTTGGCCATGGAATATGCTCAAAATGATATTTTTGTTGTACCAACGTTTTTATTCGGGGCCGGGGGGGGGGGGTGGTTGTTGCCATACGTGATATACAATATTAGGTTGGAAGTTGGCCATGGAAATATTATGTAACGTTATAAGCGATGCGTTAACAATGTCATAGTGTTGTGTTATATAATAAGTGTACTGTCTCTTAAATGAACAAACATTTGAATTGTACTGCCATCATTTTCAGATAAGTTAGGCGTTAATTTCACATGAGCTAGACGTCATTTTCACATGAGTGAGACGTCATTTTCAGATAAGTGAGATTTTATTTTCACATGAGTGGACGTCATTTTGACATGAGTGAGACGTCATTTTGACATGAATGAGACGTCATTTTGACATGATTGAGACGTCATTTTGACATGAGTAAGACGTCATTTTGACATGATTGAGACATTATTTTGACATGCTTGAAACGTCATTTTCATATGAGTGAGACGTCACTTTCGCATTAGTGAGAAGCTTGGAACTGGGTCTGTTCAGGCATATCGACGTTTAGTTGGTCAAAGTGAGTTCACACTGTCAATAAAAGAGTGGTGGCATGTGTTAATGAAGCAGATAGGTTTTAGGTCGTTCTGTTTTGAACATGTCTTGTCACACAAGTACGTTGAAGGTCTTCTGACACAGGTACGTGGTAGGTCTACTGATACAGGTACGTAGTAGCTCTTCTGACCCAAGTACGTGGTAGGTCTTCTGACACCGGTACGTGGTAGTTCTTTTGTCAAAATTAAGTAGTAGGTCTTCTGACACAAGTAGGTTGTAGTTCTTCTGACACAAGTTCGTGGTAGGTCATCTCACACAAGTAGGTTGTAGGTCTTCCCACGCGAATAGATTGCATGTCCTATAGCACAAGTAGGCTGACGTTTATATCACAAGTCGGTTGAATGTATGTTTTATCACACAGGTAGGTTGTAGGTCTGCTCACACAGGTAGGTTGTAGGTCTGCTCACACAGGTAGGTTGTAGGTCTGCTCACACAAGTAGGTTGTAGGTCTGCTCACACAGGTAGGTTGTAGGTCTGCACACACAAGTAGGTTGTGGGTCTGCTCACACAAGTAGGTTGTAGGTCTGCGCACACAAGTAGGTTGTGGGTCTGCTCACACAAGTAGGTTGTGGGTCGGCTCACACAAGTAGGTTGTGGGTCTGCTCATACAAGTAGGTTGTGGGTCTGCTCACACAAGTAGGTTGTGGGTCTGCTCACACAAGTAGGTTGTGAGTCTGCTCACACAAGTAGGTTGCGCCAAGACTGAAAGGAATTCACGAGCAAAAAGTTTCAATTAAGCAAGTTGAACGCATGGGAGTCTCGTAAAGATAGATATCGGTTGTCCTTCACTGTTTCCATCTTTTAAAATATCGTTGTAGCGCAGATCAATAACTTCCATCTGAAGTTCAGATAAAGTTCACTAGCAAAGCAACCAAACGGTGCTTGGAATAAAAAAATAATTCGCAATGGCATTCAGACCGGAATAAAAGGTCTGTCACTGCCACCACTATTCAGAAAGTACTTCTTGCACACACTTACGGTGGGGATTGACCTGGTAACGAAATTTTTTCAGTGCACGCAGATTGAGCAAACTCACATGAACACTTTCCCAAACTACCTTGAACTACGCATTCCAAATTTTGTTAAAATTTAGTTGGGACGAAAAGTCCCTGTAAATTAAACTAACTTGTAAACAATTTCCAGTTGGAGAATTACAGCAAGAAGCTGACTCTTATTAGTTCTGCTGGATGGATAAATACATGGATAACGTAAGCACACAGCGGTTGTTTTTATATGGATGCTGACTTATAAATAAAAAAGACAATATATTTAATTTAACTGTCGGGCCGGATAAACAGAAACCGTGGACCGTATACAACCCGCGGCTCGTAGTTTGCCGAACACTGGTTTAAGACAATGCAAAGGGGAAATAGAAATATGTTTTATGGCGTTTAGTGTATGATTGTAAGGTAGCTACTAAGCTCTGAAATGAATGACGGAAAGTAGCTACTAAACTCTGAAGTGTATGTCTGAAAGGTAGCTACTAAACTCTGAAATGTATGACTGAACGTAACTACTAAAATCTGAAATGTATGACTGAAAGTTAACTACTAAAACTCTGAAATGTATGACTGAAATGTAGCTACTAAAACTGTGAAATATATGACTGAAAGGTAGCTACTACGCCTTAATATGAAATGTCCGAATGAAGAATAGCCACTAAGACTCACTCATTTCTTCACTTATTTAAAAACAGGATAAAAAATGAGTGTTCGTAAGTGATTACAGTCTTAAAGTTTTATTTCCACTTTTAGCAACAGAAAATCTTCAAAAGTGGACTGAATTTATTTTGAAACACAAAAGCCAGATCTTACACACAGGTCTGACACATAAGTATGACACAAAGGCCTGACACATAAGTCTGACACACAGGGCTGACACATTGTATTTAAACCCATTTTTTTATAGGAAGAATAAAATAAATAAACAAAAGACAAAGCAACCACTGCACAAGTCAACCACAACGCAAGTCAACCTATGTCCAAGTCAACCACTACCCAAGTAAAACACTACCCGAGGCAACCACTGCCCAAGTCAACCACTACGCAAGTCAACCCATGTCCAAGTCAACCACTGTCCAAATCAACCACTGCTGGAGTCTAACACTACCCAAGTCAACCACTGTCCATGTCAACAACTGTCCGTGTCAATCACTGCCCATGTCAACCACTGCCCAAGTCAACCACTGTCCAAGTCAACCACTGCCCAAATCAACCACTTCCCAAGTCAACCACTGTCCGAGTCAACCATTGCCTAAGTCAACCACATCCCAAGTCAAACACTGCCCAAATCAACCACTGCCCAAGTCAACCACTCCCCGAGTCAACCATTACCTAAGTCAACCACAAGCCAAGTCAAACACTGCCCAAATCAACCACTGCCCCAGTTAACCACTGCCCAAGTCAACCACTGCCCGAGTCAACCATTGCCTAAGTCAACCACATCCCAAGTCAAACACTGCCCAAATCAACCACTGCCCCAGTCAACCACTGCCCAAGTCAACCACTGCCCGAGTCAACGATTGCCTAAGTCAACCACTTCCCAAGTCAAACACTCCCCAAATCAAACACTCCCCAAATCAACCACTGCCCCAGTCAAACACTGCCCAAATCAACCACTGCCCCAGTCAACCACTGCTCGAGTCAACCACAGCCGAAGACTAAGTCGAACGAAATGGAGCGGCTTTCATGACGTCAAAAAAAGGGGCGACAATAGAGGACCCCCTCCCCCCCCCCCCATGACGAGGCTGGCGATGGACTTTACGGGGTAGAAAGAATCTGAGATTCTCTTTTAACAGGCTGCTTCCAAAATATCACATATTCCCAAAAACCAATAATGGATAATAAGCAGGGGAGACGTGGGAGTTACGGGTCTTGCTTCCAGAGACGGTCAATCGATAAATAGCCAAACGCTTTTAAGGGGGTGGGAAGGGTGAGGTGTCTTCGGGAAATATAGTGGGGGTGGGAGGGGGATTTCCTGGGGGGGGGGATTGAATACATGGAGAGAAGATGACACTCTATTGGATCTTAAAAGAGTATAAGCCTAAAGAATATGGGCTGTAAGAGTATGAGCTGTAAAAGAGTATACGATGAAAGAGCATAAGTTGTAAGCGTATGAGTTGTAAGAGTAAGGGTTGTAAGAGTAAGGGATGTAAGGGAATGGTCTCTAAGAAAATTGTAACATACGGCACGCGGGTCACATGCGGCCCGCGAAGTAACCAAATATTATTTTTTAAATATTTTCTAAATAGCCCCCCTTACCCCCCCCCCTTTTTTTTTTCGTCCTAGTTTATTTTGACCGGCACAAATTTTTCATGAAGTATTAAGGCCCGCCTTAAGCTCTTTCAAATATTATTTTTTAAATATTTTCTAAATAGCCCCCCTTTCCCCCCCCCCCTTTTTTTTTTCGTCCTAGTTTATTTTGACCGGCACAAATTTTTCATGAAGTATTAAGGCCCGCCTTAAGCTCTTAGTTGTGCAAGCCTGGTACAGTGGTCAGTAAGACGGTGGTACAGTGGTCAGTAAGACGGTGGTATAGTGGTCAGTAAGATGGTGGTATAGTGGTCAGTAAGATGATGGTATAGTGGTCAGTAATATGGTGGTATAGTGGTCAGTAAGACGGTGGTACAGTGGTCAGTAAGATGGTGGTATAGTGGTCAGTAAGACGGTGGTATAGTGGTCAGTAAGATGGTGGTATAGTGGGGTGTGAGATTGTGGTACAGTGGTCAGTAAGATGGTGGTATAGTGGGGTGTGAGATGGTGGTATAGTGGTCAGTAAGATGGTGGTATAGTGAGGTGTGAGATGGTGGTACAGTGGTCAGTAAGATGGTGGTATAGTGGGGTGTGAGATGGTGGTATAGTGGTCAGTCAGACGGTGGTATAGTGGTCAGTAAGACGGTGGTATAGTGGAGTGTGAGACGGTGGTACAGTGGTCAGTAAGACGGTGGTATAGTGGGGTTTGAGATGGTGGTACAGTGGTCAGTAAGATGGTGGTATAGTGGTCAGTAAGATGGTGGTATAGTGGGGTGTGAGATGGTGGTACAGTGGTCAGTAAGATGGTGGTATAGTGGGTTGTGAGATGGTGGTACAGCGGTCAGTAAGACGGTGGTATAGTGGGACGTGAGATGGTGGTACAGTGGTCAGTAAGATGGTGGTATAGTGGGGTGTGAGATGGTAATACAGTGGTCAGTAAGACGGTGGTATAGTGGGGTGTGAGATGGTGGTATAGTGGTCAGTAAGACGGTTGTATAGTGGGGTGTGAGATGGTGGTATAGTTGTCAGTAAGACGGTGTTATAGTGGTCAGTAAGACGGTGGTATAGTGGGGTGTGAGATGGTGGTACAGTGGTCAGTAAGACGGTGGTATAGTGGGGTGTGAGATGGTGGTATAGTGGTCAGTAAGACGGTGGTATAGTGGTCAGTAAGATGGTGGTATAGTGGGGTGTGAGATGGTGGTACAGTGGTCAGTAAGACGGTGGTATAGTGGGTGTGAGATGGTGGTACAGTGGTCAGTCAGACGGTGGTATAGTGGGGTGTGAGATGGTGGTACAGTGGTCAGTAAGACGGTGGTATAGTGGGGTGTGAGATGGTGGTATAGTGGTCAGTAAGACGGTGTTATAGTGGTCAGTAAGACGTTGGTATAGTGGGGTGTGAGATGGTGGTACAGTGGTCAGTAAGACGGTGGTATAGTGGGGTGTGAGATGGTGGTAGAGTGGTCAGTAAGACGGTGGTATAGTGGTCAGTAAGACGTTGGTATAGTGGGGTGTGAGATGGTGGTACAGTGGTCAGTAAGACGGTGGTATAGTGGTCAGTAAGACGGTGGTATAGTGGGGTGTGAGATGGTGGTACAGTGGTCAGTAAAAAGGTGGTATAGTGGGGTGTGAGATGGTGGTACAGTGGTCAGTCAGACGGTGGTAGTGGGGTGTGAGATGGTGGTAGAGTGGTCAGTAAGACGGTGGTATAGTGGGGTATGAGATGGTGGTATAGTGGTCAGTCAGACAGTGGTATAGTGGGGTGTGAGATGGTGGGATAGTGGGATGTGAGATGGTGGGATAGTGGAAAGTGAGATGGTGGGATAGTGGTATAGTGGGATGTGAGATGGTGGTATAGTGGGGTGTGAGATGGTGGGATAGTGTAATGTGAGATGGTGGGATAGTGGTATAGTGGGATGTGAGATGGTGGTAAAGCGGGGTGTTAGATGGTGGGATAGTGGAATGTGAGATGGTGGGATAGTGGTATAGTGGGATGTGAGATTGTGGTATAGTGGGGTGTGAGATGGTGGTATAGTGGGGTGTGAGATGGTGGGATAGTAGAATGTGAGATAGTGGGATAGTGGTATAGTGGGATGTGAGATGGTGGTATATTGGGATGTGAGATAGTGGTATAGTGGGATGTGAGATGGTGGTATAGTGGGGTGTGAGATGGTGGGATAGTGTAATGTGAAATGGTGGGATATTGGTATAGTGGGATGTGAGATGTGGGATAGTGGAATGTGAGATGTTGGGATAGTGGTATAGTGGGATGTGAGATGGTGGTATTGTGGGATGTGAGATGTTGGGATAGTGGTATAGTGGGATGGGAGATGTTGGGATAGTGGTATAGTGGGATGTGAGATGTTGGTATAGTGGTATAGTGGTATTTGAGAAATTGGGATTGTGGTATAGTGGAATGTGAGATGGTGGGATAGTGGAATGTGAGATGGTGGGATAGTGGAATGTGAGATGATTGGATAGTGGAATGTGAGATGGTGGGGTAGTGGAATGTGAGATGGTGGGATAGTGGAATGTGAGATGGTGGGATAGTGGAATGTGAGATGGTGAGATAGTGGAATGTGAGTTGGTTGGATAGTGGAATGTGAGATGCTGGGATAGTGGAATGTGAGATGGTGAGATAGTGGAATGTGAGATGGTGGGATAGTGGAATGTAAGATATGGGATAGTGGAATGTGAGATAGTGGGATAGTGGAATGTGAGATGGTGGGATAGTGGAATGTGAGATTGTGGGATAGTTGAATGTGAGATGGTGTGATAGTGGAATGAGATATGTGGGATAGTGGAATGTGAGATGATTGCATTGTGGAATGTGAGATTGTTGGATAGTGGAATGTGAGATGGTGGGATAGTGGAATGTGAGATGGTGGGATAGTGGAATGTGAGATGGTCGGATAGTGGAATGTGAGATGGTGGGATAGTGGAATGTGAGATGGTGGGATAGTGGAATGTGAGATGGTTGGATAGTGGAATTTGATATGGTGGGATAGTGGAATGTGAGATGGTGGGATAGTGGAATGTGAGATGGTGGTATAGTGGGACGTGAGATGGTTGGATAGTGTAATGTGAGATGGTGGGATAGTGGAATGTTTGATGGTGGGATAGTGGAATGTGAGATGGTTGGATAGTGGAATCTGAGATGCTGGGATAGTGGAATGTGAGATGGTTGGATAGTGGAATGTGAGATGGTTGGATAGTGGAATGTGATATGGTGGGATAGTGGAATGTGAGATGGTGGGATAGTGGAATGTGAGATGGTGGTATAGTGGGATGTGAGATGGTTGGATAGTGGAATTTGAGATGGTTGGATAGTGGAATGTGAGATGTTGGGATAGTGGTATAGTGGGATGTGAGATGGTGGTATAGTGTGATGTGAAATGGTGGGATGGTGGGATGTGAGATGGTGGGATAGTGGGATGTGGGATGGTGGGAAAGTGTGGTGTGAGATGGTGGGATAGTGGAATGTTAGATGTTGGGATATTGGTATAGTGGGATGTGAGATGGTGGGATAGTGGAATGTGAGATGTTGGGATAGTGGTATAGTGGGATGTGTTATGGTGGTATAGTGGGATGTGAGATGGTGGGATAGTGGGATGTGAGATGGTGGGAATGTGGGATCTGGGATGGTGGGAAAGCGGGATGTGAGATAATGGGATGTGATATAGTGGGATTTGAGATGGTGGTATAGTGGGATGTGGGATTGTGGGATGTGAGATAGTGGGATGTGAGATAGTGGGATAGTTGGATGTCAGATAGTGGGATAGTGGGATGTGACATGGTGGGTTATTGGGATGTGAGATGGTGGGATTGTGATATGTGACAGGGTGGGTATATGAGATAGTGGGATGTGAGATTGTGGTATAGTGTGGTGTGAGATGGTTTAATAGTAAGATGTGATATGGTGAGACAGTGAGTTGTGAGATGGTGGGATGTAATATGGTCCGATAATGGGATGTGAGATGGTGATATAGTGGTATGTGAGATGGTGGTATAGTGGTATGTGAGATGGTGGTATATTGGTATGTGAGATGGGGGTATTGTGGTATGTGAGATGGTGGTATAGTGGTATGTGAGATGGGGTTATAGTGGTATGTGAAATGGTGGTATAGTGTTTTGTGAGATGGTGGTATAATGGTATGTGAGATGGTGGTATAGTGGTATGTGAGATGGTGGTATATTGGTATGTGAGATGGGGGTATATTGGTATGTGAGATGGGGGTATATTGGTATGTGAGATGGGGGTATAGTGGTATGTTAGATGGTTGTATAGTGTTATGTGAGATGGTGGTATAATGGTATGTGAGATGGTTTGATAGTAAGATGTGATATGGTGTGACAGTGAGATGTGGGATGGTGAGATCTTGGATGGTACGATGTTGATTTGGTGCTTTACATACCCGGAATGAATCCCTAATAATGTGAGTGTAATTGAATTTAATAAGAGGCGAATGCATAGGACCATGACAAAATATGAGTTAAAAGATGGTATGTACACACGATATGGGGAAGTTGCAGAGAAAAACAAGGTAGCTGCAAGAAGGGGAGTGGGGAAGGAAAGATAGGTGCAAGAAAAGATACGTGAAAGAAAAGATGGGTGCAAGAAACCATAGGGGCAAGAAAAGATTGTTGCAAGAAAAGATAGGGACAAGAAAGCATAGGGGCAAGAAAAGATTGTTGCAAGAAAAGATAGGGACAAGAAAGCATAGGGGCAAGAAAAGATTGTTGCAAGAAAAGATAGGGACAAGAAAGCATAGGGGCAAGAAAAGATTGTTGCAAGAAAAGATAGGGACAAGAAACCATAGGGGCAAGAAAAGATTGTTGCAAGAAAAGATAGGGACAAGAAACCATAGGGGCAAGAAAAGATTGTTGCAAGAAAAGATTGTTGCAAGAAAAGGCGAGTGAAAGTAAATTATATTTTATACTGAGATTATAGAAAGAGATTAGAAACAGAGATTAGAGAAAGAGATTAGAGATAGAGATTAGAGACAGAGATGGAAACAAGAGATTTAAGAAAGAGATTAGACACAGAGATTAGAGTAAGAGATTAGAAGTAGATGAAAACAAAGAGATTTAAGAAAGAGATTCGAGAAAGAGATAGGAGACAGAGATTGAATACACATAATACAAACATAAATAAGAGACAGTAAAAGAACAGACTTAGAGAAAGAGAAAACCGAAAGAAATGTTTCAATAAGGAGATAAAAGTCTGACAAATGGGGGAAGCAGCAAGCTAGGAGGAGATTGGATCAAGCTAATGACAAAATGGAGAATGAATTTTTGAGGAAGAGGATACAAAAAAAAGTTGATCTTAACAGCAAAAACAAACAAACACAATTATCAACAAAAGCGTCTTTGACAGACCAGAATAGGAGACAGAATGAGAGAATGAGGAATAAACAAAATCACAAAATTAAAACAAAAACTATTTTTTTTTTTTAAATGCGAACCAGAAGAAGAAAATCTTTTAAGTAGAGGGTTAGGGGATGGGTGGTACTGTCAAAAAAAAAAAGAAAAAAAAAGGAAAACAAAAATAATGG
This sequence comes from Lymnaea stagnalis, assembly GCA_964033795.1. Taxonomy (NCBI): domain Eukaryota; kingdom Metazoa; phylum Mollusca; class Gastropoda; family Lymnaeidae; genus Lymnaea; species Lymnaea stagnalis. Next base: position 1,123,585 of record CAXITT010000092.1, on the reverse strand, counting down.
GGAAAAAAGGAAAAAAAAAAAAANATAAGGAGATAAAAGTCTGACAAATGGGGGAAGCAGCAAGCTAGGAGGAGATTGGATCAAGCTAATGACAAAATGGAGAATGAATTTTTGAGGAAGAGGATACAAAAAAAAGTTGATCTTAACAGCAAAAACAAACAAACACAATTATCAACAAAAGCGTCTTTGACAGACCAGAATAGGAGACAGAATGAGAGAATGAGGAATAAAAAAAATCACAAAATTAAAACAAAAACTATTTTTTTTTTTTAAATGCGAACCAGAAGAAGAAAATCTTTTAAGTAGAGGGTTAGGGGATGGGTGGAACTGTCAAAAAAAAAAAGAAAAAAAAAGGTAAACAAAAATAATGGGGTAAAAAGGAAAAATAAATAAATCACGTGACACACGTTCGCCCTGGCAGCCAGGCGAAGAATCTCCAATATTTACATTGAACTAATAGAAAATGACAAGAGCAGGAGGGTGGGGATCGGTTTGGTAGGAGTAAAGTGTAGAGTCAGTTTGGGTGATAGGAGGGGGGTGAGGAGAGAGATTGGGGAGTAGGGGGCAAGATGAGGGACGGGGAGATAGGATAAGGAGGGTGAGACGAAATTAGGAGTGGGGAGTGGGGGAGGAGGATGATAATGTTCAGTTTAAAAGATGATGGCAAGGGAGCGATTTCTTGAACTTTGGCACCCCTTGTGGTTTCTGAACCATTGAATGAGCAGGGCTGTCACCTTGTGTATGTGAAACAAAGGGAGGTGGTGGTGGAGGTTCGGAGTGGTAGTCTTGGCTGGAAGTGGGGGGGTGGAGGGGTATTAAAGCGTGGGGTGGAGGTGTGGGTGTTGGCGTGTGTTGAAGGTGTGGGTTGGTAGTGGGGTGTTGGGTGGAGGGTTAGAGGTTAAAGTGTGGGGTGGAGATGTGGCTGTTGGCGTGTGTTGAAGGTGTGGGTTGGTAGTGGGGTGTGGGGAGGAGGACTGAGGTGGGGGTTGTTGGCATGGGCGTCCGCAGAAAACTTTCTAGGGGGGGGGGCGAAAAAAATCGATTAACTTTCCAGGGGGGGGGGGGAATTTTTTAGTGTTGTTTTAATATAGTTTTTTAATTTACTGTGTCGTATTTATATGGTGAACGAACGGACAGGACATCAGCTTAGTTACTTTCTCTTTATTTTCTCTTTACTTTAATACATTTTTTGTCTATTTTTGTCTAAATTTTTTTATCCAATCAATCCAGGGGGGGGAGGGAAGTGCCTCCCCCTTGCCCCTACCTGCGGGCGCCCATGGGTGTTGGGCAGATGCCTGAGGGTTAGGGTTGGCGGTGTGGGGTGGGCAAGGATAGATGGAGGAGCTACTCCATTCCTTTATTAAACGAGAAAGGTTAGCTAACTGGTAGGTTTCCAAATGAAGTCCATTTCTTAAAATAGTAAGAATAAAACAGCTCAAGTCGTCCAATCAGCATTATGCAAACGGATTTTAAATTAAATTAAAAAAAAAATTTAATGAAAACAATATTAATAAAATAATGATATAATGATATAATGATTAAATACATAGCCCATTCATACAAATAAAACAAATTCATTTTTTGTTTTTGAAGATCAATTAAAGGCCATGATTCAGTTGTTTAAAAAAAAAACATTTTTCACCAGGAATTGTTGCCGTCTGCCTAAAGAGTAAAGAAAATTGGTTAAAATAATATCATAAAATCATAAAATAGCAATTAATGGGATCACACTTATTTGACTTCCAACAGGGACCGGGGCAACAGGAACCGGGGCAACAGGAACCGGGGCGACAGGAACCGGGCAACAGGAACCGGGCAACAGAAACTGGGGCGACAGGAACTGGGGCGACAGGAACTGGGGCGACAGGAACTGGTCTCGTTTTTATGATTATTTCATTTTTATTAAATGTTAAACCGTTCATAACATAATTAAAATAAAGTCAATAGAATTGAATTTGTATTGTCCATAGAGCTAACTACAGACAGGATCTCTCTGCGATGTTATTACCAGTATAGACAGGGCGTTCAATCTAAATCTGCGACCCTTTTCTCACCTCACCTACTCCCTTACCTGCTGTGGTTGCCATAATAACTTGGTACCACAGCCAGGTAGTCGGCGTCATTCAAACTGCCATTGTCTGCGCTTAAGAAATAAATAACGTTCATGTCATATCCGAGAGATTAGAAGAAATTCTGATGTTTATAAATACGAAAAGGAAGCTACAAAAACATGTTTTTGACCGTCATTATATTTGGCACGACAGATCTATTTTTTTTTTTTTAATTTATGATTAAACTTAATGCAAATGGCAGTGTATTTGTTGAGTCGTTGGCAGCTATTCAGTTGATATGTGTTTGAGACCTGGTCGAGGCAATCAATCCTTTTCTCATTAACGGTTATTATTTGTATGTAGGCCATTCATCAGGCGAACCTAACAACTTGTGTTTTTGTTTTTATGATCCAGATTTTTATCCGATCCGTCAGGCGTGGCTAAAGTTATAAATTCTCGGCACGTTTGCATAGACCGGGGGGGGGGGGGGGGGGGGGCTAGCCTTTGGCACGCGTGCCGCAAAAGAGGGCTCTCTGTCGGCACGCTAGTATCCCGCACATTCAAAACTGACTAGAGCCTCGGTATTCAGCTTTAATGGCAGTGTCGACACTTGGCGATACATAGGTGGCTTTTGGGTTGCAGTGTCGGCACTTGGCGATACATAGGTGGCTTTTGGGTTGTAGTGTCGGCACTTGGCACTGCATAGGTGGCTTTTGGGTTGCATGAAACCCAAATTTTGCTGTTGTCTTCTGTCTTCTATGGCTGAGATCTCCTACACTCCTCCCCAAAAATAGCCACCATATTTGACGCAGTATTCGATTCCACCCATTGCTTTGTCCATTGATGGAAGTGACCCTAGATAGATTTGAACACGCTACATCAAAATTTAATTGACGTCGTTCAAATATGAACAGAGTGAAACAAATGATTGCCTTCGTCAGAAACAAAAATGTATTTCTCTTTCCAACGTCCATTGCCAGAAGTCTACATGTATTACAAAACGTAGTCTAAAACCGAACCATGACTTTGTGACATTTATAGTGAGAGGCAATCTCTGTCTTTGATTTTTTTTTTGGGGGGGGGGGTACGAGACATAAATACATTGATGGGCGGACGGAAATAGTGACTCTGCGTGACAGGAAGCAGCCACCATGTTAAATGTCGCGGAGGTCATGTGACATCTAGAAATAAGAAAAATTCTGAGGGAACTGTTTCACCTCAGATGTTCCACAAGAGTGGACCAAGTGTGGTACTATTTAATTTAATAAGCGACGGATATGTCACTGATACGTGACTGATATTATTGTTATATTAGTGGCCTTATATTGCGCGGTACCCACCGCCTAAGGCTGGGATCACCAAGCTGCAAATAAACGTATTAGCAAACATAAGCAGGACAATAAAAATAACATGCATTCATTTAATTAAACCCGCTATATTACAACAAAACAAACGAATAATCACCCCACCCACCCCACAATTTTTATATGTCACGCCATGGACAGCACACAGCAGTATCGTTTATCAGCAATTGGGAGGAATCAGTCAGGATAGTAGAGTTTAAAGAGATTTGTTTTGAGTGCAGTTTGAAGGCCTGTATGGTTGTTATATTGCGGACGGTAGTGGGAGAGAATTCCATTGTTTGTGGGCGCATAAAGAGAAAGATCGTTCACTATATGTTTTAGTGCGTGTCCTGGGAACAAATAGAATACGCGTGTCTGCGGAGCAACGAACGTTTCGAAGATGCGAATAGACTGTAAGTAGTTCAGTAAGATTGGAAGGGCAGGAACCAGAGAAAAAGCTGTGACAGAGAGCTTGTAATCAATACGTGCCTGTATGGGGAGCCAATGAAGTGAGTGAAGTAGTAGAGTGACGGGATCACGTTTCTTTGCCTTTAGAACTAACCAATAAGCTGATATGTGACTGACATTTGACTGATATGTGATGTGACTGATAAGCGACTGCTTTGTGACTGCTTTGTGACTGACATCTTTCGAAGTTTGAAATAAATAAAAATACCGCATACATAAAGCTTACTTCCAACTGCCAACATTGTAGGACGGGTGCAAATTTTCTGCGACGTGATTTCAAAGAATTTAACACGAAAATCGGATACCTCTCAAGTTGTCCTATCAGTTATGATATACAACAGGTGTATGTCTGCAATCAGTTATTATATATTACAGGTTTATACTACAAAAGGTTATGGTATACACCATTCGTATATAGGCAACCAGTTTTGTTATATAACATGCGTAAAAATGCTTTACTTTGACGTATTCATTACTTTTGTTTGATGACAACACTGACGAGGTCAGATTATTCATGCGGCATAAGGGCCACGATCGCAGAGCACTGAGGATCAAAAGGGTCATCGCGCCCAGGGCACTGAGGATCAAGATGGTCATCGCGCCCAGGGCACTGAGGATCAAGATGGTCATCGCGCCCAGGGCACTGGCGATCAAGGTACCTCAGACTGGGCCTTAAGATTGTTCGTAATTAATTTATCGACTGATTCTCGTAGACAGTGTTGCGTGCAGCTACTATCCATTTTGTTGTTGCATGTATATATTTCCCATTCTGCTGTTGCGTGTAGCTGTTGCATATTTTTGTTGTTGCGTTTAGATGTTTCAAATTCTGATGTTGCGTGTAGCTATTGCACATTTTTGTTGTTGCGTGTAGCTATTGCCAATTTTTGTTGTTGCGTGTAGCTATTGCCCATTTTTGTTGCTGCGTGTAGCTATTGCCTATTTCTTGCCTGTTACTTATCCGCCTAAAGGCTTTAATCTAGCCCTGGGTGAAGCCTTTATCATAATCCTCATTGCACCTTTGATAATCCTCTGTACCGATGGAACCAATCAAACGTGATCCCACTTGAAGTGTTGACTTTATCTACAACAAATTATTCCAGAGTATTTCCAGCTGTACAAATCCTAGATCGGTAACTGGACACGCATTTCATACAGAAAGAATCGTATTAAAAAAGTTATTGGAGATAAGACTGTCTCTCAGATTTCACCTAAATAATGGGGCAAATAGAATACATCAAAGAATTTTGTGTATCCAATAATCTCAGGTGCATTAAAAAACTTTAAATTTATCAGAACTTAACAAAAAAAAAATACATTTAAAATGTGACATAAGGCAACTGTTTGGGCGGAAATTTAGGTTTTAAAAAAAGATGAGATGCTCGAATTTCATACTTGAATTTAAGTCTCAAATTGCTCTGTGAAATATTCTAATTAATTAGCGTAAGAGATAGAAGACAAGTACATGGCATCGTTATGGAACCTTGCCAACACTGGCCGGGATGTTTTATGTCAATGGTTCTCAAACTTACCATAAAAAACGACAGCAATGAAAAGGAATTTTCTTGTTCACTGCCATCCACAAGTTACAAATTTACGATGCAAGAGATATGTTACAGACGTCTATTAACTTCACCAGCGAATGCAACATGTCTAGAACCATAAAGTTTCGAGAAGGAATATTAAGATGTGTATAACGTCAAGGGGTGTGAAGGAATGTTAACATATCTACAATAATCAAGTGATTTGAAGGAATGTTAACATATCTACAATAATCAAGTGAATTGAAGGAATGTTAACGCATCTAGAATTATCAAGTTAATTGAAGGAATGTTAACGCATCTAGAATTGTCAAGTTAATTGAAGGAATGTTAACACATCTAGAATTATCAAGTGAATTGAAGGAATGTTAACAGATCTAGAATTATTAAGTGAATTGAAGGAATGTTAACACATCTAGAATTATCAAGTGAATTGAAGGAATGTTAACACATCTAGAATTATCAAGTGAATTGAAGGAATGTTAACACATCTAGAATTATCAAGTGAATTGAAGGAATGTTAACACATCTAGAATTATCAAGTGAATTGAAGGAATGTTAACATCTATGTAACCATCAAGTGACGTAAAGGAATGTTAACATGTCTAGAACCACACGGGACATGAGCAATGTAGAGATGGCCGGAGCAATCGAGTGATATAACATTTCTAATCCTGCTCCGACAACATTTAGTGTCGCTTGAAAAGCTTGAGATAAATTTCACGTAAGTTTGATAAGCAAAGCCTAGCGTGGACTTAGGTATTCATTTCGCAAACAGAGCAACAGTTCGCAACAAGCCATAAACAACAATGGCCGCTGGCCGCCTTAGCCAGGTCCAGGCTCTGATGCCGATTAAGTCATGCGGTTATTTTAAAGCATTTCTTTTCCTGGGATCTCAAAGAGCATTTAACCGACGTCATCACTTAAATTCAAAATTGACTTCTTTTTGTTCAGCAAAAGTATATAACTAAAGGATTACTCCTCAAAGTGTATCACAATGTAGACGTAGAAAATCATTCAATGACCTAAAAACAAAATATTTTATATTTTATAAAATATTTAATTATTATTAAAGGGTAGAGGATAAAAAACAATATGAAGATACCCGGCCTGGAAATCTGAAACTAACCAATTAAAAGTTAAATTTTAAAAAAAGACTGAAAATGGCGGATTGAGCCAAGCTACACGATTAACGACTGAAATCAGCTAAAGATAAAAAAAAAAAAACTTCACGAGGTCAATTAACGTAATTATGAAATGGAAATATGAGGTATTTCCCCGAGCATGTAACGCAAATGATGTTTGACGCTGTTATGTCAGGTGACGTTAACTGCCTGACGTACTGTTATGTCAGGTGACGTTAACTGCCTGACGTACTGTTATGTCAGGTGACGTTAACTGCCTGACGTACTGCTATGTCAGGTGACGTTAACTGCCTGACGTACTGCTATGTCAGGTGACGTTAACTGACTGACGTGCTGTTATGTCAGGTGACGTTAACTGCCTGACGTGCTGTTATGTCAGGTGACGTGAACTGCCTGACGTACTGTTATGTCATGTGACGTTAACTTACTGACGTGCTGTTATGTCAGGTGACGTGAACTGCCTGACGTACTGTTATGTCAGGTGACGTTAACTGCCGGACATACTGTTATGTCAGGTGACGTTAACTGCCTGACGTACTGCTATGTCAGGTGACGTTAACTGCCTGACGTACTGTTATGTCAGGTGACGTTAACTGCCTGACGTACTGCTATGTCAGGTGACGTTAACTGCCTGACGTACTGCTATGTCAGGTGACGTTAACTGCCTGACGTACTGTTATGTCAGGTGACGTTAACTGCCTGACGTGCTGTTATGTCAGGTGACGTTAACTGCCTGACGTACTGTTATGTCATGTGACGTTGACTGAGTGACATACTGTTATGTCAGGTGACGTGAACTGCCTGACGTACTGTTATGTCAGGTGACGTTAACTGCCTGACATACTGTTATGTCAGGTGACGTTAACTGCCTGACGTACTGCTATGTCTAGTGACGTGAACTGCCTGACGTACTGCTATGTCAGGTGACGTTAACTGCCTGACGTACTGTTATGTCAGGTGACGGTAACTGCCTGACGTACTGCTATGTCAGGTGACGTTAACTGCCTGACGTACTGCTATGTGACTTGAAAACATTGGTATTAACCAAACGAATGAGACTAGAACGATAACAACCAGTCGCTTTTTGCGACTGAATACAAATATTTATTTTATAACCTGTGACATACGTATAATGTTAAATTCATTTCTATAAACGGAGTAAACCAATTATAAAGACCTACTCTTGTCCACAGGCCAGAGGTTACACATGCCTCATATATATAACATATAGCAATTACATGTCACACATATTTGAAGAAAGCAAAGTGACTTATTAATAAATGTCTTTTAAATGTAGAATTTATTAACATTTTCTTGCTCATTTTTTGAATGTTCATTAGTTTGAATAATTTAAAATATTTCCTTATATATACCTTGCCCGGCCGTGTTGAGAACCCCTCTGTGTTTACTCAATTCGTTTCATTCTAACAATGGTCTCAATTTGAGGATATGTAATAGCAAGTTGTGTACGCTTTTGCACAAGAAAAAATAAGCTCATTGACAGAGAAACTTTTAGTGCAAATAAAACAACTGAGGAAACCAAGGTTAGCACGACTCCTATAACATGGTGGTACATCTGCTATAACCTGGTGGTACAGCTACTATAACCTGGTGGTACATCTACTACAACCTGGTGGTACATCTGCTACAACCTGTGGTACAGCTACTATAACATGGTGGTACATCTACTATAACATGGTGGTACATCTACTACAACCTGGTGGTACATCTACTACAACCTGGTGGTACATCTGCTATAACCTGGTGGTACTGCTACTATAACCTGGTGGTACAGCTACTATAACCTGGTGGTACAGCTACTATAACATGGTGGTACATCTACTATAAGCTGGGGGTACATCAACTACAACCTTGTGGTACATCTACTATAACATGGTGGTACATCTACTATAACATGGTGATACATCTACTATAACATGGTGGTACATCTACTATAACATTGTGGTACATCTACTACAACCTTGTGGTACATCTGCTATAACCTGGTGGTACAGCTACTATAACATGGTGGTACAGCTACTATAACATGGTGGTACAGCTACTATAACATGGTGTACAGCTACTATTCACGGTGGTACAGTTACTATATCATGGTGGTACAGCTTCTATATCATGGTGGTACAGCTACTATATCATGGTGGTACAGCTAGTATATCATGGTGGTACAGCTTCTTTATCATGGTGGCACTCGTATAATAAACAATACGTTGCTGCAAAGGACTGACACTAACAGACAAGAAAACAATTCCAAATCTAGGGACTGTGACACTAACAATATTGCATTGAATTATACAAATACATTTCGACACACACACACAAAAACAAAAAAAAAACAAAAAAAAAAAAATTGAGTACAGAAGAACGAAAAGGGCATGAACTTACAGCAAGGGAAGAACACTCCTCAAAATACAAAAATGAATTTACATACACAGTTATATAACCTCCCGCTCTGTCCATCTATCTCTCACTTTGTCTATCTCTCGCTCTATCTCTCTCTCGCTCTGTCCATCTATCTCTCACTTTGTCTATCTCTCGCTCTATCTCTCTCCCGCTCTGTCCATCTATCTCTCACTTTGTCTATCTCTCGCTCTATCTCTCTCTCACTCTGTCCATCTATCTCTCACTTTGTCTATCTCTCGCTCTATCTCTCTCTCGCTCTGTCTATCTATCTCTCACTTTGTCTATCTCTCGCTCTATCTCTCTCTCGCTCTGTCCATCTATCTCTCACTTTGTCTATCTCTCGCTCTATCTCTCTCTCGCTCTGTCCATCTATGTCTCGATGCTAAGAAAAGATAAGGATATATAGGCTGCGTTCTTTCTTCTTTCTTAGCAGCGGGACATGAGACATAGATATAAATATATGTGAAACAAATGAGCGCGTTCTTGTAAAGTAATTCTGGAAATTGCGTCACACAATGACACTCTTTAGAATTTTAGAATAAATGGAACGCCAAGAGAGGGGCGGGCAAGGAAGTTGTGACGCAGCATATCGATGCAATGACGCAGCACATCGACGCAGTGACGCAGCACATCGACGCGGTGACGCCAATATCAAGGCCATGCTAACGAGACAAGCGGTGGGGGCTAAGCAAAGCGCTTTGTGGCAGTGAAGAACACAAGCTACACTAGGCTAGACTAGCAGAGAAGAGTGCTTTGCGTAACTCTATTTTGAAGTGGATGGAAAATTGGCCACTGCACATTTATATATGTATTACTATATCATGCCATTATATCAGGCAAGCACAACTCAAACTGTAAGGTGGGCAGTATTACTTTATGAAAAACCTTTGTGGGCCGAAATATAATAGGACAGGGAGGAAATCTATCAATAAAATAAAAATAATAATAAATATTTCATTACGTCGCGGGCCGCAAAGTTGTTGCTGGTGGGCCCCAAGCGGCCCGACGGCCGTATGTTGTGCAGGCCTGCTGTATATTATAGCAACATATAATAACAACAATAGACTGGTGCCCTATCCAACGAAAGGTGAGTACAACCATTCACAGCTGGTGGACAGACACTGTCTTAAGACGTCTCTACACCATGTTTACTCTCAAGTGACAGATCGCAATCATATAACGTCTGTACACCATTTTCCCTGCCTCCAAGTGACAGAACGCTCGAGAGACAAAGTCATGTAAATATCTTCCTATCAATCTCTCGAAGCTGGACAGGTCATTTTCGCGACTGCCCAGTTGAGAATGCATCACGTAGCGGTACCTTGTCGTTAGAGGTTGGACTCCCACCGGACCTTGGCGTCACATTGCTCTTTTGGATGTATCGATACCAGCCGGAGGTTTGGCTTGCTAAGGAGGAAGTATTGAAATCGTCCATTCGATAGGTATCAACGCTTCATCTCGGGGTAAAGAATCGAGACCGCCCAAATGAATCCAAGTCGTAGGCGTGCCCAAGAGCAGGGACGATAATTGTTGTAGCTGAAAAATGGGCGGTGGAGGATTATCAGTTTACCTCCCCTGCGCAGAATCGGTGACCGCGAGAGATTTTATGACTGAAGGTCAAAAGGTCATGCCGGATTCTCAAACTTTCTCTCTCTCATATTCTCATTCTTTCTCTCTGTCTCTCTTCCTCCAAATCCCACTACAACATGACTGTTGGTAAAGAATACAGATCAGAGAATTATCAGGTATTGCCATTAAGATCAAGCATTACCATCCCACAGTAAGTGTCAACGGTGGAGACATTGAAAAGTTTAGACATTAAAATAAAACTGAACGTTTTGCAAGTAAAGTTGTTGTATGGGGTACCCAAGAAAGGAGTGGAGGGACTGGAGAGATGAGAGGAGGGAGAGAATGGAGGGACGGGAGAGGTGAGAGGAGGGAGGGAATGGAGGGACGGGGGAGATGGGGGGCGACTGGAGGGACGGGGGAGATGAGGGGGTAAAGAGGGAGTGGAGGGACGGGAGAGATGAGAGGGGGAGGGAGGGGAAAGAGGGAGGGGAATGACAGGAGGAAGGGGAGGGACGGGAAGGACAGGAGGGAATGGAGAGGCTAGAGGGAGGGGAGAAGACGAGGGGACCTTAGAGACAAAAGGAAGGGGAAGGGACAGGGGGATTACCGATTAAGAAAAGAGGACGTCGAAAATAAAACGCTAAATACTTTTTGTAAAAACACATGTTGATAATTTTTTTGATAAGGCTGATAAGGTTGATAATATGCAATTTGAAATCTAAAAATTTTGAATCTCCTAGCTGCACTTGATAGCTCCATCATTGGCGTAGCTGGTTACCCCCATCCAACAATTCTAACCCAAATCTCCTAGCTGCACATGATAGCTCCATCGTTGGCGTAGCTGGAGTACCCACATCCAACAACTCTACCCCCAAACGCCCACTCTGAGTTTGGCGAAAAATACCGCCCTAAAATATAAAGAGAGAAAATGCCGCTTCGTTTCGGACCGCAGTCTCAAACGTATTGGCGCACATGATCTGGGGAAATAATTCTGTCTATGCGGAGTTATCCTTTTAGTTTGTCTACAGCAATTACCATTTAACTGCTCATGTCATAGTTTATTTCTTGGTTGAAATGTTCGTGGCGCTTTCCCATTTCAACAATGGTATTTGAAACCAATTCTTACACTATGTTTTTGTAAGTTGAATGTTGCAGTCGTAGGTACAAGTTACGCTGTTTTAGAACGTAGTCAGAATTATGTTTGTAGGCAAGAGGATCGGGTGGCAGGCTACGAATGCTTCACAATTCATTATCTTGCCATTTCGTGTGAAAATGAAAGCCTATTATTTCAAGACGAACATTTATGTTTCTACAAATGCCACTCATTAAAGGTCAGGGCGGCGCAAGCGTGACGCAAGTGTGCCGTTGAGAGTGCCGCCAGAGGTAAATCGGAACGTGCACGATGTTCGTGCCGCGCTGTGATCTAAAAATAGATTGGCGAGAGAACTACGTTAAGGATCTGTACAAATAAATACATGTACCCACCTTGACAGTAACAGCAGACGGCAGTGTCATTAAACCTGTATCAAGGCTAACGCTAAATATACTGATGTACTTTCCATGACGGCATAGTAATACAGTTGCTCTATGGTAAAGTTGTGGAAGTTATAGAAGCTGATTGGTACAGTTGTGTAAGTTTAGAAGCTGATTGGTACAGTTGTGTGAGTTATAGAAGCTAGTTGGTAGAGTTGTGTGAGTTATAAAAGCTGATTGGTACAGTTGTGTAAGTTATACAGGAATAAATGTACACATATGTGAATTATTGGAGCCGAATGATACAATTGTATATGTTATATAAGCTGAATGGTACAGCTGTGTACGTTGTATAAGCTGTATGGTACAGTTGTGTGTGTTATATAAGCTGAATGGTACAGCTGTGCACGTTATGTAAGCTGAATGGTACAGTTGTGTACGTTATGTAAGCTGAATACTACAGCTGTGCACGTTATGTAAGCTGAATAATACAGCTGTGCACGTTTTGTAAGATGAATAGTACAGTTGTGTGTGTTATATAAACTTAATGGTAACTTTTGAAGCCAATCAAATTTAATGGTTATCCACAAACAAGGAAAATTGAGCATTGGGTACAAGGCCGGATTGAACTAATAAAGAGGTACTATTTCATTTCAAATAAGGAGGACATTTCTAATCACTCCCTTAACTAAACAAAAACAACCAAAAAAAAAAAAACTTACTTACAATCACAGTATTATTGTATATGGCTCTATGGCTCTTATTTCACAAAAGTTTCACAAATTCTTGATGTTAAAATAATTCACTGTTTTTATACTATTTATGACTTTTCTGAGAATATAATAATATTTAGGCTAATTACACTCAGGCCAATGACACTCAGACCATTGACACTCAGGCCAATGAAACTCGGGCCAAGAACACTCGGACCAATGACACTCGGGACAATGACACTCGGGTCAATGACACTCAGGCCAATGACACTCAGACCATTGACACTCAGGCCAATGAAACTCGGGCCAATGACACTCGGGACAATGACACTCGGGTCAATGACACTCGGGTCGGTGAAATTTGGGACAATAACACTTGCGACAAAAAAATATAACGTAAACACAAATACAAATTCTCCCATTTTCTGCAACAGGTCACTGTCCCGGAGAAAGTCAACCACCTGCCCACAACTGCCTCCCCACAATCGCCTCCCCACAACCGCCTCCCCACAACTACCTCCCCACAACCACCTACCCAAAACCACCCCCCCACAACTGCCTCCCCGCAACTGCCTTTCCACAACTACCTCCCCACAACTGCCTCCCCACAAGGGAGAAACAAGTGTTCAAAAATAAAACGAATATATATATATGATCCAAATGACACTTTTAATAAGGACAGTGACATGTGTCTTGAAAAGATAAAAATTAGTGGACGCTATGACGCTCCATATATTTGATGATACGTATATTTAAAGCTTGGTAGAGGCTTACACTATGTCGTACTGGCCGCTCCTGGGCCGCTCCTGGGCCGCTCCTGGTTATAAGCCGAAGTCTTACTTCACGTTGTTGGTGTTTATCGGTATTTTAATTATTTAACTTTCTGCAACTTTGCAAGTTTACATAATTTAATGACACTGAATTACATTACACTTACGTCAATATAAAGGTCTAAATTTTAATATAGTTCTTGCTCGGCAGTATCAAACATGTGTAATTTATTTTCACATTATGTTTCATCATAAAATCACGACTTTCAAAGTAGAGATAGGTGTCAATTATAAATTTTATGATAGCATCAATCGTTTAAAAAAAGGAAGAAAAAAAAAGAAAAAGAAAGAAAGAAATTGCTATTCGCAAAATTTCAAACAGTCTATACTCAATTCCATTTCTGTTGAGATCGATAAAATGAAAATCAACAATTAAGAATTCAACGAGCGTATAAAAATAAAGCACGTTTCTTCAATTATAATTAGATTAAAAGCGTTTGCGTTTTCTTTAAGTGAGCTAAATTTGTTAGTCAGTTTCACAAATAACTGAGAAAAATATAAATTGAAAAAAAAACTTAGGCTAAATATATTCAATTCCTATTTGCCTTTTTCTATATCAGAATTTTTGCCAAATCGACAGTGAATTCAGTTTATGTAAGGCGCCAAATCGACAGTGAATTCAGTTTATGTAAGGCGCCAAATCGACAGTGAATTCAGTTTATGTAAGACGCCAAATCGACAGTGAATTCAGTTTATGTAAGGTGCCAAATCGACAGTTTGACGCCTGGAGACACGATTCATTTTTACGCCATCCCTACCCCAACTCTGAAACCACATATTTTCATCCATAAAAAACTATGAACGCTCATATTGGCGACCCCGGAATCTGCCCCCACCCCCCCTTAGCTACGCCAAAGTCCACCGGCACTGCCCAACCAAAAATCTGAAGTGCTCCATCAATACTTTTTAAGAATTAAATAGTTTAAAACTCAGAATTACTTTAACACTATCCAGTCAGGCAAACACACAGCAAACAAAGCGCTCTATAGCTCCATGACCAGTAAGACATATGTACACTGTCTCATCAAGCCTTAGATCCATAGACAGAACAAGATATGTACACACATCATGCATTGACTCCATGGACAGTACAATATATGTACACACACGCACCGTGGAGTGGAGGAAATCACGTGCATGCATAGATTGGGTATCGAACCATTCACACGCACTCGAGAAATCGACGTCAGGGAAATTCTGCACTCGAACAGCCTCGGCGGACAGGGGATCGGACGTGAAATATCGGCCAACTGCCCTCAATAGATTTCGTTCAGTTTTAAATAATTAATTCAAGTAGTTTTAAATTAGCGAGGAGAGATTCTTCATGGGACGGGTTGTCTGAAGGCCTGAAGACGGAAAAATCTCTTGAAAATTGTTGAATGTTGGAATTCAAACATAAAGAATAGAAATTTTTGGGGTATTGAAAAAAAACAAAAAAACAAAAAAAAAAAACAAAACAGGTCTAGTCTAGAAGATCTAATTCCGGGTTGCAATACTGGTTTCCAAACCTTTATTCTTAACTTGGTCTTAAGGCCCCAACCGATAGTGAAGTCATTGACATTTATTGTTGACTTCAAAGTGAGGGTACTCTCTGACCTCTCTGATATGAGGGGAACTGTCGGACATGTCTTTGAGGAGGAAAGTTCCGACCTGTTTGACTTGAGGGGAACGTTTGACCTGTCTGATAAGGGTTGACTCTCCGAACTGTCTGATGTGATACTTGAGTCAAGATATGGAAGGCAGTAAATATGTAAAGAGGGGATCGCCTTATGATTAGATAGTTAAAGGATGATATAGGATGGTATAGGATGGTATAGGATGGTATTAGGATGGCACTAGGATGGTATGGGGATCTTATCTGAAATATTCATTGAAAATAGAAAGAATTAACGTTATGACAATATGTCATGACTTAAATGAGCATTATAGAGCTAACTATTTCAGTTCCATTACTCGATTCAAATTTCTATTATTGTTAAGTAAAGTAAAGTTTCATTCATATTTTTGACGCAATATATACGATACTACACAAGAATATTATTCCTATCACTTTATTCTAACGTTATTTTAGTTCTTCCTTTCCCACAGTGCTCTGGCGCAGGCGGCTATGTCTCTCAGGTTGAAATAAATTTAATCAACAATTGTGTAGTATTTTGTTATAGTCGTAAAAGGGCGTGTAACATGACGTGTAACAATAGCTGCCGTCATGACGTGTAACAATAGCTGCCGTCATGACGTGTAACAAGAGCTGGCGTCATGACATATAACAGGAGCTGCCGTCTTGGCGTGTAACAATAGCTGCCGTCATGACGTGTAACAAGAGCTGCCGTCATGACGTGTAACAAGAGCTGGCGTCATGACATATAACAGGAGCTGCCGTCATGACGTGTAACAAGAGCTGCCGTCATGAAGTGTAACAATAGCTGCCGTCATGACGTGTGACAAGAGCTTCCGTCATGACCGTAACAATAGCTGCCGTCATAGACTTCCAATCGCCCCGTGGATTTCAAACAAAAAAAAACCTCAACGTTGTTTCAACTCTAAAGAAGTTTAAGAAAATTTTATTATAGATTCGTATTTTTTCCCCCGAGTATAATCTCATTCAAATGGAAAATATGATTACAAAATTGCATAGTATGGGCCTCTCATAACATTTGTCACAAAACACACACAAGTTTATGTTTCTTGGAAACAATTGTCTTTCCGTCCGTTGATGGAGATTCAAAAGTCTATAAGAGAGGCGTTTACCAATTTATTTCCATAAAAAGGTGCATCATTAAAAAGTACAACATTTAATTATCTTTTATCTCTGTATGTCATTGGGGGCTATTTGGCGTTTACCCCAACCCCAACCCACCCCTTTTTAAAAAAAATCACTAACGCCCCCTTACACTTTGACACCCAATATTGAGATCTCCAGCTTAAGAGCATCCCCCAACAAGGAACAGCAATTTGATCAGGGAACCTTCTAGATGGGCCATATAATTAAACCCTAAATTAAAATCCCAGCAAAAAAGCTGAAACATCAGAGGCTGTTATTGGAGAGTTTTAAGGGAACCTCCAAGACGGTCAGCGGCGTGCGAAATGCCCCTGGGGTAGACAGCAATATCAATTTGGAAATCTGATGTGGGGGAAAAAACGTCAAAAATTAAATAAACATAATGATGGAAAACATTTGAGGTCAGACAGGAAGTGCTTTTTCTGTGCGTTTTGGAAATTTTAGAAAAGGGGGAGCATTCTGGGTGAATGACCTGGAGCGGGAGCAGACGATGATCGAATGTAAACCCTTGTCACGTGTTCACATCCCGGCAACAGGAGCGTGTGTGCGTGACTTCCTTACGGTGCTAACTTCAAGGGAGTGGACGTCAGTGTTGGGAGTGGACGTCAGTGTTGGGAGTGGACGTCAGTGTTGGGAGTGGACGTCAGTGTTGAGAGTGGACGTCAGTGTTGAGAGTGGACGTCAGTGTTGGGAGTGGACGTCAGTGTTGGGAGTGGACGTCAGTGTTGGGATTGGACGTCAGTGTTGAGAGTGGACGTCAGTGTTGAGAGTGGACGTCAGTGTTGAGAGTGGACGTCAGTGTTGGGATTGGACGTCAGTGTTGGGATTGGACGTCAGTGTTGAGAGTGGACGTCAGTGTTGGGATTGGACGTCAGTGTTGAGAGTGGACGTCAGTGTTGGGATTGGACGACAGTGTTGGGATTGGACGTCAGTGTTGAGAGTGGACGTCAGTGTTGGGATTGGACGTCAGTGTTGGGATTGGACGTCAGTGTTGAGAGTGGACGTCAGTGTTGGGATTGGACGTCAGTGTTGGGATTGGACGTCAGTGTTGAGAGTGGACGTCAGTGTTGAGAGTGGACGTCAGTGTTGAGAGTGGACGACAGTGTTGGGAGTGGACGACAGTTTTGAGAGTGGACGTCAGTGTTGAGAGTGGACGACAGTGTTGGGAGTGGACGACAGTGTTGAGAGTGGACGTCAGTGTTGAGAGTGGACGTCAGTGTTGGGAGTGGACGACAGTTTTGAGAGTGGACGTCAGTGTTGGGAGTGGACGACAGTGTTGAGAGTGGACGTCAGTGTTGAGAGTGGACGTCAGTGTTGAGAGTGGACGTCAGTGTTGGGAGTGGACGTCAGTGTTGAGAGTGGACGTCAGTGTTGGGAGTGGACGTCAGTGTTGAGAGTGGACGTCAGTGTTGGGAGTGGACGTCAGTGTTGAGAGTGGACGTCAGTGTTGGGAGTGGACGTCAGTGTTGAGAGTGGACGTCAGTGTTGGGAGTGGACGTCAGTGTTGAGAGTGGACGTCAGTGTTGGGAGTGGACGTCAGTGTTGAGAGTGGACGTCAGTGTTGGGAGTGGACGTCAGTGTTGAGAGTGGACGTCAGTGTTGGGAGTGGACGTCAGTGTTGAGAGTGGACGTCAGTGTTGGGAGTGGACGTCAGTGTTGAGAGTGGACGTCAGTGTTGGGAGTGGACGTCAGTGTTGAGAGTGGACGTCAGTGTTGGGAGTGGACGTCAGTGTTGAGAGTGGACGTCAGTGTTGGGAGTGGACGTCAGTGTTGAGAGTGGACGTCAGTGTTGGGAGTGGACGTCAGTGTTGAGAGTGGACGTCAGTGTTGGGAGTGGACGTCAGTGTTGAGAGTGGACGTCAGTGTTGGGAGTGGACGTCAGTGTTGAGAGTGGACGTCAGTGTTGGGAGTGGACGTCAGTGTTGAGAGTGGACGTCAGTGTTGGGATTGGACGTCAGTGTTGAGAGTGGACGTCAGTGTTGGGAGTGGACGTCAGTGTTGGGAGTGGACGTCAGTGTTGAGAGTGGACGTCAGTGTTGGGAGTGGACGTCAGTGTTGAGAGTGGACGTCAGTGTTGGGAGTGGACGTCAGTGTTGAGAGTGGACGTCAGTGTTGAGAGTGGACGTCAGTGTTGGGAGTGGACGACAGTTTTGAGAGTGGACGTCAGTGTTGGGAGTGGACGACAGTGTTGAGAGTGGACGTCAGTGTTGAGAGTGGACGTCAGTGTTGAGAGTGGACGTCAGTGTTGGGAGTGGACGACAGTGTTGAGAGTGGACGTCAGTGTTGAGAGTGGACGTCAGTGTTGAGAGTGGACGACAGTGTTGAGAGTGGACGACAATGTTGGGAGTGGATGACAGTGTTAAGAGTGGATGACAGTCTTGAGAGTGGACGACAGTGTTGGGAGTGGGAAGCAGTGTTGGGAGTGGACGACAGTGTTGAGAGGCGACAACAGAGTTGGAAGTTAACGACAGTATTGAGAGTGGACGACGGTGTTGGATGTGGACGACAGTGTTGGGGGTCCACAACAGTGTTGTAAGTGGATGACAGTATTAAGAGTGGACGACAGTGTTGGAAGTGGACGACAGTGTTGGGGGTGGACTACAATGTTCAGAGTCGACGACAGTGTTGGGAATGGACGCCAGTGTAAGGAGTGGATGAGAATGTTAAGATTGAACGACAGTGTCGCGTCCTTTGCGTCCTTTGAGTAAATAAAAGAATAACAGGTTGGAAAATCGGGGATTTCCGAACGCGCCGAAGAGCCGCGCACGACCAATGACATTTTGATTCGAGAAAGATGATCGGCTTTGAAAGCTGAAACTCTTTCTGCTGCCTCTATTTGAACATGTGACACGCCTTTTTAAAACACACCTCTAGTTAAGCCTTGTTTTGGATAATAAAAACAAAAGATCAACAGCTGCTATGATTTGTGTCTAATAAGGGTTCTGAAACGGGATCCCCCACGATTTAGAGCAATCAAAAGACATCCCTGATTACACAACTTTCCTGGAGTTCCAGAGTACCGACTTTTAGAATGTCATTTTCTTTTTTTTTTTTCTTTTTTTTTTTAAATGTCATAAAGTTACAAAATGTCATAAATTTGCACTACAAGCCAGGACCTTAAAAATTTGGTTAATTGATCCCACGATTTAGAGCAATCAAAAGACATCCCTGATTACACAACTTTCCTGGAGTTCCAGAGTACCGACTTTTAGAATGTCATTTTCTTTTTTTTTTTTTCTTTTTTTTTTTAAATGTCATAAAGTTACAGAATGTCATAAATTTGCACTACAAGCCAGGACCTTAAAAATCTGGTTAATTGAGCTCAGTAGCTCTTGTACACAGGTTCTCAAGCGGTTTCAAGTCACGACTAAATGTATATAAGCGTGTCCCTTACAAAAAGATAGTAGGAAAAAAGCCTTCTAAGTAAGGTAAATTATTAAAAAGGAAAACATTTTTTTTAAAAACATAAATGTCCATTATAATGTCATTGGTGACATACTTAATTTCATGCCATTGCTGGCATATTTAATGTCATGTCATTGCTGGCATATTAAATGTTATGTTATTGCTCACCTATTTAATGTGGTGATTGTAAGTGTAACTCAAACGTTTAGACTCCAATTACAAAAGTCGACTATTTAAAGACAATTACTAGGCTTAGTCTATTTGTTCAGACGGCGACCCCCACGTGAATCCCCTTGTCAACCCCTTCAGGTCACCTCCCACAGGCTTGAAATCTGTGGTCCGTCTCATGTTTGTCTCATATCTGTCTCATAATTGTCCCATGTCTGACTCATGTCCGTCTCATGTTCGTCCTATGTCCGTCTCATGTCCGTCCTATGCCTGTCTCATGTTCGTTGTGATGTCTGTCTCATGTCCGTCTCAAGTTCGTCCTATGTCCGTCTCCTGTTCGTCCGATGTCTGTCTCATGTACATCTCATGTTCGTCTCTAGTCTGTCTCATGCTGTCTCATGTCCGTCTCATGCTCGTCTCATGTTTGTCTTAACTAATCCTTCGTATATCTCAAAACATTTTGATTTCAAGAAATATTTAAAAAATTAATAAATGGTCATAGAAAGAAATGATAATTTAGATGATATTAGTTTTGATGATAATTTTATAATTATTTAAAACCTAAAAAAATAATGTTTCAAAAATGAAAATAAATAAATAATCAGTTCCTTCAATTAAGCTCTAGGAACGGTTCCCTTAATTTTCTTTAAGTACTTTTCAAACACGTACTTTGTGTAGCCACACAGCAACGCCATTGATGAAAGCAGAACATTTATTTATACAATCGACATTGACAATGCACTCCGAAATGTTCGAAACATTTGCTATTTAAAAAAAAAAAAATTAAACTAACCGACCAAGGGAATGTAACTCCCCATTTCCTCTAATTCCCAGTTGTCCGTCCTAAATCTGAGCCCAACGTGCCTCCTATTCACGTGGGAGAAGTTCGTCCCGGCCAACTCCTTACATCCAAAGACCTGGTCATTAAAGGGGCCCCCCGTGCTGTAAGGCTTACTTCCTGTCAATTTCCGTATCAATCTGGCCCCATCCTCCCTGTCCGCGCACCGAGGGCGCCAATCGTCCAGCCCGTGCAGATGGGCACCGTGAGATACGCTGTTGGGGCACGGGGATTCCACAAGGTCATGAAAAGCAGGACGATGTTTTGCCGTGAGTCATACTACTGGGACAGTGTGCAGTAAGCGGCAGGCAACATTGTCATGGCTTTATTTAGCCAGTCCTGAAGTTTTCCTATCTTGGACACTTAGCTGGATTTTTTCTTTCTTTTCTTTTCAAAAAATTAATGTGCTAAATCACCAATAATTTTTCACGTAAATGCTAACTGAATTTGTCTCCGAGTGACAGTGACATAAATAAAAAATATAAAACGAAATACTATGGTAAAGTGAAATTCAAGAAGGCTGCGTGATAGTTTTCCACATCTAATGTGAATTTCATTTTACTAATTTTGAGAAAATGACATTCTTATATTAATGACAAACCTCATGGCCCACTCAGGAGTTGCTCCGGGCAGGCATTGGACTTGACATTGCCCCTGACAAAGTGGACATTGACTTACAAGGATGCTGGCCTGGAATTCCCATTGGACCAACTTAGACTATGGCCTAGGGCGCATAGCAGACAATGATTCAGCAGAAGAACAAACACCAAATAGTTACCAATTGCTTAAAAAGGCCATATAAAAGGCTGCTGTATTGTAGGTTAGAATTAGAAATATAATTAGTTTCAAAGATTATTAAAATTATAATAAGTGATCATGTTTAGAAAATAAACTATAATTTATTAAATTGGAAATTATGAATGGACCTCTTGAGGTAGCGAAGGCGTAGAATTGTGCTCCTAAGCCTAAATTGTCATGTATGTACATAATGTGACTTGGATTTGCTGCTTACTGGAGATAAATATAATCATTGATTTTCACGGGACTTCCCACGGACAAACCAAATCCTCTGAACACTAGTTGTTGTGTCTATAATGGCTTAACGACCAATCACAACTCATACGTTCAGGATTATAATTAATCTAAGCTCATTTCAGGTTGGTGTGTTGGCCCAGTCTTCTACAGTTTACATATTTTGGCACATGATTCTATAGTGTACATATTTTATTTGCCCCCTAAACTATAAAGTACATTTTGTGACCCTTAATCTCAAGAGTACATATTTTGAACCATATTCTATAGAGTACATAACTTGGCCCTGGGTTCTATAGAGTACAAGTTTTGGTCCATGGTTCTATAGAATACATAATTTGGCCCTGGGTTCTATAGAGCTCATGTTTTGGCCCAAAGTTCTTTAGAGTGTATGGTTTTTCCCAGGGTTCTATAGAGTACATATTAGGCCGAAAGTTCTATCTATAAAGTGCATGTTTTGGCCCAGGGTTCTATTGAGTACATGTTTGGCAGAAAGTTCTATAAAGTGCATGTTTTGGCCCAGGGTTCTATTGAGTACATGTTTGGCAGAAAGTTCTATAAAGTGCATGTTTTGGCCCAGGGTTCTATTGAGTACATGTTTAGGACCGACATTTGGACAATGTAACTGTCAGCCGCCAGGGCTCCAAAAGGTTAAGTATAAGAAAGTTTGATTATTTTACTCAAGTTGTGCTTGAAATTTGTTTTAACAAAGTTACTGATTCCATGCAATAAAGATTTGAAATATATACGAGGATTGGGTTTTATGAGTATTGGGTGTTCACTCGTATTCCATCAATACCCCACCTCTACCACATCCAACAGTCCTTCCCTACGTCAAACCTACTCCATCTCCCTTAACACTGCTCCACTAATACTCCATACCTATTCCATTCTTACTTCAACCCTACTCAACCCATATTCCATCTTACTCGACCCCTCCTCCAACCTTACTCTATCACTAATCCACTATTACTTCACAAAAACTCCACCATTACTCCACCATTACTCCACCAATACTCCAATCTAACTCCATTCTACTCCACCCCTAATCCAAGCTTAATCCATTGCTATTCCACAACATCTCCACCAAATAACCACCATTACTCCACCAATACTCCAACCCTACTCTATCCTACTCCACCCTTACTCCACCGCGCTGACCAAAATGACCCATCATCAGACCAAACAATAAATCTTGGGCCGGGAAGTTCGTTCCTCCAATCATCTCCCCTCCTTCCTGTCTCCTACCAACTTTTAAGTCACCCCGTTTCCGGTGAGACGATTTTTTAGCCGCTTCCAGGGGAGAGCAGTCTGATGTCTTGGAGCGAAGCGTCTGAACAACCTACTGGTAGCGAACGTGTGCGGGAATTTCCATCTTAACTTGCTGACGTGAAATAATTCTCCACATTATCTACATCTTAGCTTGCCGACGTGAAATAATTCTCCACATTATCTCCATCTTAGCTTGCGGACGTGAAATAATTCTCCACATTATCTCCATCTTAGCTTGCCGACGTGAAATAATTCTCCACATTATCTCCATCTTAGCTTGCCGACGTGAAATAATTCTCCACATTATCTCCATCTTAGCTTGCCGACGTGAAATAATTCTCCACATTATCTCCATCTTAGCTTGCCGACGTGAAATAATTCTCCACATTATCTCCATCTTAGCTTGCCGACGTGAAATAATTCTCCACATTATCTCCATCTTAGCTTGCCGACGTGAAATAATTCTCCACATTATCTTCATCTTAGCTTGCCGACGTGAAATAATTCTCCACATTATCTTCATCTTAGCTTGCCGACGTGAAATAATTCAGCACATAATGAAGAGGATGGTTTGAGGGTTATTTTTTTTTTTTTTTGACGATGAGAAAGTGTAAAAAATACTGTTAACAACATTATACTGTATTTTAAAAGTCAATATTGGTAGTTTTAGTGTATGTTAGTTACCTTATTACTCTTGTCAACTGCAGTATCCTGAGGTAAGTATTTAGGGCTCTATTTGAACCAGTGTCGTTTGGCGTGTTGTTTTCATACTATCTAGAGCAACCAGTGACCACTTTGAGTGCGTGTGTAAATTATAGTAAGAAGGGCATTATCTATAATATTAAATTCCAAATGGCATCCTATTTATCCAACAATGCTAAAGAGGAAAACCACAAGTCGGCACATAGCACGGCACACATCAAGATGATTGGCGAATGTGTTATTTAGTGTGTTTTTAATCCAGTGCAAGCCGGGAGAATTTGCGAATAATAGCGCAGCATGGTGCGCAAGAAAGCGCTTGGGGGGGGGGGAAGGGGTGTTCCAGATGGTATTAGAGAGATGGACCGTGGGTAAGTGATGTCTTTACCCAACAGATAATGAGAGGTTTTTTCAAGCCGGGAGAATTTGCGAATAATAGCGCAGCATGGTGCGCAAGAAAGCGCTTGGGGGGGGGGGGGAAGGGGTGTTCCAGATGGTATTAGAGAGTTGGACCGTGGGTAAGTGATGTCTTTACCCAACAGATAATGAGATGTTTTTATTATTTCATATACAGATTTTCTCTGCATCAAATTTACAAAGAGCTAGATTTTTTGCAATTTTATTGAAAGGAAATAATCCCATCACCTCTGTTCTATTTAATTTTCTTTTTGTTGTTGATAGTTTGATGTTATTTGTGCGCATTAATAATAAATATATGAATATTTACAGCATTCGTTTGCATTTGGCTATTATATTTATTGGTGGCAATGACAAGCGTTGCACGAGAAGTGAACTCTCAATCGAAATGACTTGTGAAGTATTTAGGGTTATTCACTCCATGTTTGGGTTTATATGGCGAGAACTTAACTGTCAATCGAACTGACCCGTAAAGCCATTACGGCTATCCACTTCTTTTTAGCGGTTAAACAACGCAACGCCGAGTTTAAACCGCGGTCAAATATAGTTTTTAAAAGACATTTTTGTACTAAAAAAAAAAAATTCCCTTAAATTTAACTATCGAGCGGTCATTACGGAATGTGCAATGTTGACATCCGCAAATTACGAAATAATCAATATTGACAGCACATTACGAAACTATCAATGTTTACGTTATATTACGAAATGATCAATGTGGATCTCATCACATTACGAAATGATCAATGTTGACGTTATCATATTAAGAAATGATCAATGTTGACATCATCATATTACCAAATGATCAATGTTGACATCATCATATTACGAAATGATCAATGTTGACATCATCATATTACGAAATGATCAATGTTGACATCACATTACGAAAAGATCCATGTTGACACCAGCACATTGTTAAACTTTTTAAAATGCTTCTCTGCTATTTCCAGTGACCATGTCATAAAATAATCCTAAACTATCAAAATATAAAGCTGGACCTAATCACGCCATTCCCCAGGCTCTAATATTCAGCTTCCTGCCGACTTTTTCAGGTATAAATTTGTCAAAATCACGCACCGCCAATTAGTCTAAAATTAGCTTCATTATATTTGAGACAGAAAGACCTAGAAAATTTAAACAATTATCGAAAATGGTTTTCTGATTTTTCATTCTTATCTATTACTTTAATTTTTCGTGGACAATCACAAGTCAGTTCTTGAGCTGTCAAGAGACTATTCGAAAAGTCATTTATTGTTTAGAAGTTAAGAGACAATTGAAGAGGTCCTTTATTTGTTTTGATGTAAAGAGAATATTCAAAGGGTCATTTATTGTTTAGCAGTTAAGAGGCAACTCAAAAGGTCATTTATTTGCTTTGCAGTAAAGAGAAAGTTCAAAAGATCATGTAATGTATAGTGGAGAAGAGAAATGTCAAAAGGTCATTTATTGTTCAAAAGTTAAGAGATAATTCAAAAGGTCATTTGTTTAGCAGTCAAGATACAATTTGAAAGGTCATGTATTGTATAGTAGACAAGAGACAAATCAAAAGGTCAATTATCGTTTAATATCATAGATACAATCCAAAAAGGTCATTTATTCTTTAACAGTCAAGAGTCAAGAAAATAAATTCAAAATGCGATTTATTGTTTAGCCGTCAATAGACCATTCAAAAGGTCATTTTTTGATTAGCAGTCAAGAGTGAGATCAAAAGGTCATGTATTGAACATAGTGGACATTGGATGAAACCTCGAGGCCATGTCTTGCATGCTTCCGTTATGTTTGAATCGAACTGTTGAACAATCAAACTTAGTCTTGTCGGTTCTCTTACCATGCCATACTTCGCACCGGTGCTGGTGTGATAGTCCGCGACCTGGCGCAGGACCACGAGCCTTCCATATGCAACGAATGCGTGATGCGACATGCTTCTATGAGAACCATTGCTCCGAACAAGGAACGTGGCCATGAACAAGAAACAAGTCCAAGTGATAAGGGAGACCACGCTGTACAAACAAATAAGACACAGCAGACGACGACTCAAGATGGTGGATGACATACTTCCGGCCGCTCTTTGTTCACAACCGTAAATCATAAGAATGCGTATTGATTGAAGTCTGTTACATGCGTATTGATTGAAGTCTGTTACATGCGTATTGATTGAGGTCTGTTACATGCGTATTGATTGAAGTCTGTTACATGCGTATTGATTGAAGTCTGTTACATGCGTATTGATTGAAGTCTGTAAAATGCGAATTGATTGAAGTCTGTTACATGCGAATCGATTGAAGTCTGTTACATGCGAATTTATTGAAGTCTGTTACACGCAAATTGATTGAAGTCTGTTACATGTGAATTGATTGAAGTCTGTAAAATGCGAATTGATTGAATTCTGTTATATGCGAATTGATTGAAGTCTGTGACATGCGAATTGATTGAAGTCTGTTACATTCGAATTTATTGAAGTCTGTTACATGTGTATTGATTGAAGTCTGTTACATTCGAATTTATTGAAGTCTGTTACATGCGTATTGATTGAAGTCTGTTACATGCGTAAACAACGAGAAGAACGTTCGATCACATACAAGAATATAAAAAGACCATGAGAAAAATAGTTGAGTATCCTGTTCCTGGACCAGTGGTAGGTGAAAAGTGGAGCATCACTTTCGAGACATTGTTTCGATGTTGTTCAACGCACTCGATTCAGCGTGATGTTGTGTCTGTTTCACATCCACAGATGAATTTAGTGACATTATGAGAACATGTAG
Source organism: Lymnaea stagnalis (assembly GCA_964033795.1). Classification (NCBI taxonomy): domain Eukaryota; kingdom Metazoa; phylum Mollusca; class Gastropoda; family Lymnaeidae; genus Lymnaea; species Lymnaea stagnalis. The sequence goes on along the minus strand of CAXITT010000092.1, from coordinate 1,096,665 downwards.
GTAAAATATTAGATAATTGATGAAGCCATGATTGACTTTATTCGACAGATAAAAGGCCAGCCCCCCCCCCCTTTTTTTTTTACTCCCACAAGTTACAAGATACAACTTAAAAGTGAAACATAATTTAACCCAACACACCTATCAAAACACCCTCAAACTCTCTAACATAACGCAAATATATATATATATATAAGAATGAGCTAGAGTGACATAACGCCAAAAGGAGATATGATTTAAGTACGTTTGGATTCCTAAAATCAATAATTTTTATTTTCTATTATTTTACGGAAATCGAATAAATTAATATGCCCAAAAAATATTGTATTTTAACTTTTATTCTAGCACAAATTTAAGTATTTTTATTTTATATTAAAAGTAAATTTAGATTGACAAATTATAAATTATTTTAAGCATCTTACCTGCATTTAAAAGTTATGAAAAAAATTATTAATCAAAATATTATGATCTAAGAATTGCATTTTAATCACATTTATCGGGAAAACCAAAACATCTGTTATTCTTAGTGCGTATTTTAGTGCGTTGTTAACAATGCGAAATAAAAATAAAATTAATTTGACCTAAATAAGTACGCAAATGACATAGCCTGATTGCCTATTTTAGCTAGAGCTCTAAGTTGTTATTTTTAATTTTTTTTGCGTGACAAAACTGATAATGCATTTTCCCCTTCTTAAACTTAAAATTAAAACATGTAATAAGTTGCGTTTGAAATTGCTAGAGTCTTCTAAAATTAAATACAACTTTAGCATCGTATTTTTAACACTTAATACTTTTTTTAATTTTATTCTTTTAAAAAAATATACTTTAATGAAATTTATATAGTAGTGAAAAACGTATCCTTTAACTATACTTTTAATACGCAAATGCCGTTTAAGGCAATCAGTGTAACGAAACTACATATCGAAATAGCATTCACTAATGCAGTTATCACTCATCCAAATAAGAACAAAGTATTTGAAATGCAAAATGTTTTTTTGCGTATGTAAGGGGGTTAAATTTCCATTAACAAATAAGTTACCTTCTTAGGTAGATATATATGGGGGTTAGAAAATAGGGTGTGTACAATTTTAAGTGTATGGCAATTTATTTAAATCCAATGATGTTAAGGCTGGGTAAAATAGATGATATATTGTCATTTCAGCAATTAAGAAAATCAATGACGTTAACAAAACGTAAGTATATTCACACAATTATACCCATGGATATCAAACCCATTCATTTTAAATCAGAAAAAATTTAATTTTCAAAATAGTGATGGCTTAAGACTTTCTTAGATGATAGATACTGTAAGTTACTGTAACAGTTGTTTGTGGGGTTTACCTCAGAACAAAATTCAGAGACTCGAAAAGGGGACAAAATACTGTAGCAGGTATTATATCACGGAAAAATAAATCTGACCACATCACTCCAGTTCTATGAGATCTCCATTAGGTCCCTGTGAGAAAGTGCAATCATTTCAAAATTCTTTCCTTGGAGTACAGCTGCATATAAGGCTCTGCACCGGAATATCTAAAAGAACAGATTTATAAACATGTGTCCTTAAAGAACATGCGGTCCTTACTGAAAATTCCCGATTTGGATGAACACAGAAAAAAGTCTTAAGGGTACGCCTCTTTGAAGCGGTAGCGCCAAACTTATGGAACAGTTTGCATCAATCTTTGAGGGGAATTGAAAATGATAAAAAAATCCTAAATTTAAGAATTCCAGAGTGCAGCGAAAATGTGCTAAAGTAGCATGGATACCAGCGCTATATAAATATTAAACAATCAATCAAACTTACCGACAGCCCGACAGACAGACCGACCGACTGACAGACCGACAGACAGACAGACCGACAGACAGACCGACAGACCGACAGACAGACAGACCGATAGACCGACAGAAAGCCCGACCGACAGACAGACAGACAGACAGACAGACAGACAGACAGACAGATAGATAGATAGATAGATAGATAGATAGATAGATAGATAGATAGATAGATAGATAGATAGATAGATAGATAGATAGATAGATAGATAGATAGATAGATAGATAGATAGATAGATAGATAGATAGATAGATAGATAGATAGATAGATAGATAGATAGATAGATAGATAGATAGATAGATAGGGGTATGGGTGGATGGATAGATCGATGGAAGGACGGACCCAAGGACGGACCAACAGATGGATTGATTGACGAGCGGATGGATGAATGGATGGACGGATGGATGGATGGATGGTAGACTGAATGCTTCCTTAAATAGTTACGCTAATGGTATCTTTTATTTGGTAAACTATGTTTATAAATATGTAAAATTAATTTATGTAAATATATATGTCCCGTATTCGCTACTTTACCATTGATCCCATTGCGATTAAACTTTTGTGAGTTTTTGTGCATACGCCCGTTATTTTGTCTGAATTATTACAAACATTTTACAACATTCTGTTTTGGGCCCAAAGCCCTAATTTTTTATTTTTTTTTCCTGTTATACTGTCATGAGCTAAACATAATTTCAGTATGCTGTCCTATACCATTCATCCGATTGTGCTAAGACACTGGAAATTGTTGTTCGCGAGCCCGCCAATTATTTTTTATTTATAGTAGCCATACGTCCATAATTTCACACAGAACCATTGCATAAATGGAAGGAGTTGAATAAAATGCAAGCGTCATTTCAGTTTTTGTGACATAATAATAAGGCTTCTGAATTAGTGCAACCATTTTACAATTTGGTGTTCGGTGTCAGGGGCTTTATTTGTTTAAAAACAATTTTGTGAGCTATATAGATATAATTTCAAACAGAGCTGCTGTATGGGTGGATCAATCGCTACAAGTGTGTGGACTAAATTTTGTAAATCCATGCTTCTCACGTGGACAGCTGAATGTGGCCTGTTCACGTGGACAGCTGTATGTGGCCTGTTCGCGAGCCGAAAAACCTTCTAATTTATTTGTTTACGCATAAGAGGGAAAAAAAGAAAACCATATTTTCTATTTAAAAATTTCTTCAAAAACGTAATTAAAACACCCAAAACATTTTTCTTTGAGTGGCATTGCAATGCATGCCGGGTTCTCATTTGTTCTTAATAATTTGTTTGCCAATATATCGCCCATGTTTACATTAAATTAAAAAAAAAAAGTAATACAAAGTGTGACCCAAAATGTATATTTCATATGTAAATATTTCCAGAGCCTCTGCATGGAACTATTAGTGGAAGCGTTGTCTAAGATGTTTATCCATTAAATGTACCAACCCCAAGTACTGTCGATAGCACTTTGGACAAGGTCAGATTATCTCCCAGGGATAACCAAAGTACCTGCTGACCTGAGTTTCCGATGCTAAGGGATCATGGGAATACAAGGAAGGAAGTGTCTGAGTTATGCAATAGCATTGGTAAATGGATCTTCTGGGATACATTAGCTAATGTCCGAGGTATTCACTTGCTACAGTGAAACACAAAAGTAACATACACTCGTACGTGTTACTTGCATTTACAGAACTGATCACAAAGTAACTGAGTGTCGTGATAGAACTGATCAAAAAGTAACTGTGTGTCGTGATAGAACTGATCACAAAGTAACTGTGTGTCGTGATAGAACTGATCACAAAGTAACTGTGTGTCTTGATAGAACTGATCACAAAGTAGCTGTGTGTTGTGATAGAACTGATTACAAAGTAACTGTGTGTCGTGATAAACACGCAATTTGTAAACGGTGCACCCCATCTGGTGGTAAAAAAGAATAATTATGGCAATAATTTACTTTCGAATATTTAGCAATAGGCAGGAGTCATGTAAACTATTTGTCATAAGTCATGTAAACAATTGGGCAGGAGTCATGTAAACAGTTTCGCATAGTCATGTAAACTATTAAGAACAAGTCATGTAAACTTTTGGGCAGAAGTCATTTAAACTGTTGGGCAGAAGTCATGTTTGAACAGACACTTAGGTCACGTCTGGGTGTGGACAATTTAAACCCCACAGCCTCCCCTAACTTCCACCCCCCCCCAACTTCACATACATTTCTTATTTTCTTAACTTTGCCAATAAACACATTCATTGCGCGATTTCTATTCCTGGAATTTACTTACTTTTAAAAAACAAACAATTATAATTGCGGCAAATATTGCAATGTTCAACTTACTTCTATTCGTATGTCATAACACTTGGCCGAGAATCTACCAACCTAATCATTTTAAACACACAATAAATGCTGCGTCACCTTAGCATGTCGTGTGTAACACTTTGTTAGGGCTCCCTTTACTTTCATAGACGCTAATCGACGACAGAAATCATGAGGTATCCTTTGTTATCATTGTTGATGATGCTGATACTTTGGTTGCCACTAACACATGCCCCCTATTGATATGTGTCTCAATAAAATCTGTGTCTCTGTGATAATTGTGTCTCAATGATTTTTGTGTCTTGGTTATTATTGTGTTTCAATGATATTTTTGACTCAGTAATTTCTGTGTCTCAGTGCATTGTAGTGAACTGCAAATGATCCGAAAAATTCACCATTCATTTAAGGGAATATAAATTAAAAAGGGATGACATAGATGCCCCAGAGAAAATGGAATTAGAGCTGTAAAAGTACACAGCATTTAGCTTGTCTTGATTAGATCTTACCAACCTGTTTTCTTCTGAGGGCGCCGGAGGTTGGTAATGGCAAGGCGGAAACTCTGATGCAATTGTCATGGCTACAACATCTAGGAGTCGGAATAGTTAATGACAGTTGAATGGTAGAGTTTGAAATATTCCAGACAAATGACTAGCAGGATTGAAATATTCTATTAAAATAACTACCAGGCTTCCGAGTCAATAGATCATGTGAGACCAAGCTCCTTGATTTTGTAGAAGACTTGATGACCGATCTGGAGAACCACAAGAAGACTGACGTGCTGGTGATGAACTTCTCAAAGGCTTTTGACCCTGTCAATCATAGTTTGCTTCTACACAAACTCCAGAATTATGGGATCTAAGGCACCTCTAAAACATGGATCTATTGCTTCCTCAGCAAACGATGCCAAGCAGTAGTGGTGGACGGTACAAGCACCCCCTTTGTCGGTGTGAAGTCAGGGGTCCCCCAGGGATTAGTGCTAGACTCCTGTTTGTTCCTAGCATACATTAATGACCTACCCGAGAAAATGAAATCCCAAGCAAGACTGTTCACAGATGACACCGCGGTGTAAAGGACGATCGCCAACAGATCTGACCAGAACCAGCTACAACAGTATCTCAATCGGTTGGCTGAGTGGGAGATGAGCTGGGACAAATAATTTCAAACCTGCCAAAGGCCAGACACTATCAGTCTCTAGAAGTTGTACTCTTCTACACTACCAATACGAACTGTATTGTTTCCTCTGTAAAGTACCTGTGCGTTACCATTGAAAGAGAGGTCCGTTGGGACGAGCATATTAATAATGTGTGTAACCAGGCAAGCAATACCCAGGAGTTCTTAAGGCGTAAGCTAAAGATTGGCAACTCCTGTGTGAAATAAAGAGCATATTAAGCCTTTGTCCGTCCGGTTTTAGATTATGCATCTTCAGTCTGGGACCCATTTACCCAGAAGAGCATTGACAGGTTGGAAGCGGTCCAGCGACGGGCAGCACCCTTTGTCCTGAACCGCTACAGGAATACCTCTAGTGTTGGCAGCATGCTGAAAACACTAGGCTGGTCACCTTTGGAGAAACGACGATGACAATCCAGGCTCTCCATAATGTACAAGATAAATAATGGGCTCGTCCACTGTTCCAGTATTAAACAGAAACTCGTCCCTCTCCCCCATAGACAACGAAGAGGCCATGACAGGCAATTCCGGCTCATACCAGCAAGAAGCCAGTGTAGCAGCTGTTCATTCCTGCCACAGGCAATGAGGGACTGGAACAAGCTTTTAAAAGGAACAGTTGAGGCCACAACACTAAACACATTTGCGTCTATTGCCTCAAGCCTTTCAACCCCCAGTGCAACTTACAATTAGTGACATATCCTCATCCACACCAGGCAAAGGACATTGCAAATCCCCACTACATGCATAGGAGCCAAAATGATCAATAAATTGATCGTGGGCCCTTAACTCTTGACACCACGTGTTCGCCTTGAGACTTGCGGAAAGCGCACTTTCGCATTTGCTGGTCCAACAATTTGGAACGCCCTTCCTGTCGATCTCAGAAACAACCAGACGCTGGAGTCCTTTAAAACCGATTTAAAGACTCATCTCTTTCGCAAACACCTTCTGGGATGATTGTCTACCATATTTTTCATTTAATGCATATTGGCTGTGTTGCTTAGGGTTGAAATGGCTAGAAAGACTTTGATATTGTTTGCTTGTAATTAGTTTTTGTAGTGTTGCGTTTGTTTTAAATGTGGTAAATTATAGATTTGTTTATATTTTTTAACTCTTGTACCGCGCTTCGAGCCTTTGGGGATGAAGCGTGTTTTTTAAATACACTTTATTAGTATTATTATAATATATAGCAGAAGAAGAAGATGATTGAAATATTCCAGACAGATGAGTGTCAGGATTGAAATATTCTAGAAAATGACTAGCAGGACTGAAATATTCTAGAAAAATGTCTAGTAGGATTGAAACATTCAAGAGAGATGACTAGCAGGATTGAAATATTCCAGACAAGTAACTAGCAGGATTGCAATATTCCAGAAATATGACTAGCATGAGTGACATATTCCGGAAAGAGGACGAGTAAAAATATAAAATTAATTTTATATTATTTTCGTTGAATTTCGAATTATGGCGTGTTTTAAAAGAATTGATTAAGATAGAGAAAAATGTTCCATTTCAAAGATACTATCCCGACTTTGCCATCGCCATGTGTTTCTATATTTGAGGACCCTTGATTTTTCCAGAGGAGTAATGGTCCATTTGTTGTGATGAGACTTCCTTGACAGTCAACAAGGAAAATGTGGGACAACAAAATGCTCTTAAGGCGTACGGAGGACAGACTGCGTCTACTTGGTAACGTAATGGAGCTGGGCAGATGACATATGTTGATGGGAAACAACTCAAGTGGTAAAACTACTGACTGAAGAGCCAAAACAAACAAACAAATGCAAAATATAAAAAAAAATCTTTAAAAATCTATTTTTTTTTAAACATGACTTTAAAAAATAACACCATTGTTAGGGTTTATGAGAAAGTGTGTATGTGGAGGAGCATTCAGCTGAAGGCTAAATTAAAAAAAAAAAGAGATAATATCTAAGTATTTCATCTTAGATCAACCTTTGTAAACGTTGCTATTGCTACATCACCCTCATCTTAGATCCACCTATGGAAGCGTTGCTTATGGCTACATTTTCAGTTAAGATTTCTGTAGTTGATTCATAATTTTTAATAGCTTGGGGCCATACACTATTAGATAAGACCCCACGCAACAAACATAAGTGGAAAGAATTCAAGTTATACATATATATATATATATAAAATTAAATATTTATATATAGCTCTGGGGTCTGCAAATGGTTTCTTGAGCAGGAAGCCATTTCATAAATTATATTTGATTTTAAATGCTTAAGGAGTCGCAGGTAGGGGCCGAATTTTTTAAAATGCAGTATGGATTATTTTAAAAAATGTCTGTCAATTAAATGGGGCTCCGTGCACCAGGTTCCGTTCACAGAGTCAATGAAGTTAAAAAAAACAACAAAAAAAACATAACTATTCATCAACATATACCAGGTCATAAGATACCATGTTAAAAGTTTACGTCACGATGGTTACAAAGGTTCAGTTACGATTGGTTCCACCACTTCATTCAATTATTAAAATAGAGGGGAAAAAATGCACAAAAAGTAAAGATATACACGATACACAAATTGTAATGTCAATTCCTGAGACTGCCCCAGCTTCCCCGGTTCTTTTCGTCATAAACTTCAAACTGGTGAGAGAGACATCTTACTATGTCCAGATATACGTAATGATTTTTTTTTTTAAATTTCCACTTAGCTTCCATAGTGGAAGGGCCGTCATCTCTTCTTATTTCCCGGACATTTAATGAACCACAGTAAAATCCGAGAGAGCCTGTTGCACGCCATTACGGGAGTCTCTAACAACCGAAAATGACCGTGAAACAAGCCGAGAAATTGCTTCATTACAGAGCTGAGGAAGACTGTGACGTAGAAATGACTTGACCAGCATTTATCATTGTTTCTGCTGCCAGGGATGATGTTTCATTCGGTTCCTTTCGGTGGCTCGTCGATATTTGCTTCCTGCCGGGCTGTGATTTAATGATTTGTTTCGTTTAGATGAAGTCCGATTGGGATGAGGATTTTTATTTTAAAAAGAATATTTTCTGGCTTATTTCTTGTTTCGTGTTCGTTTTCTTTGTGTTAAAGTTTGCTGGGTGGTCGAGTGGTCGAAACTGAGTCAATTCCTAGTTTGTGGTCTGCGAATTCAGACTCCACCAAAGTCTAAATCAAGCAAAAACATGACCAGCATCCCAAATGGATGGGGCCAGTTAGCCTTGGACGGCAACTCTTTTGGGATAAGGAAACACTCAATCAAAACCCGAAGGCGGATACAGTACTACAATGAAAGATTCCGACAAGTCCTGCCAAGCTGTATCATCCTTATAGGGTATTCCCTTGGGTTCTCCAGGTGTGTGGAGAGAGGCGATAAGTATACATATGTATACTACTAAAGAAAAAAAGTCATCGCCACATTGTGACCGACGGATGCCAAAAAAAAAAGCTTGAAGAGCTTCCCATCGGGACAAACATTGGTAGAGATGAGTAGTAGGACTTACCATAAGAGTATCCAACATAATTGAAGGGCCTCGTGAGGCGGCTGTGTCTATGAAGGAATTTATGATTAAGTGAACAATTTAATTGATTTTTTTTTTCTTGTTTAGAAATATGAACTCTACTGAAAGCTAAGTTTTAAGAATTGTGTAACATTTTATTCACTCCTAATTTTTGTCTTGTCAACCTAAATTAATGACACAGAGAGCCGTTTAGTTGAACAATGGAGTTTGTGGCGAGGGGACTGATTGAATTTTGTGAGGCCGGGGCGATTGAAGATGACCAACACAGCTACTGAAGTGTATGGCCAACACTGTACAGAAATCAGCGCTTCCCCCGCGGACACGGAGAAAATGGGGCCTTGAGTGGACGGGGCAAGGTCTGGGCAATTGTTGTTTTGTTTGTCCGTCAACATCGACTAGGACCATCAAGTCATCCGGTTATTGGGCGAGGATTTGTTTACGGCGAGTTCGTAGGTGGCTTGCCAGTCAGATCCGTGCGCAGAATAATCTCTGGCACCGCTGTCAGAGTAGGCAATATATATGGTGACATAACCAAATCATTTGATAAAGACATGGCATGAGTTCTTAATGAGTAAGTGTTAGACATGTAACTATACTATAAAGTTTATACGATAAACAGATTTATTGGAAACTTATTATGTACCGTTGTAAGGTTAGAGAATTCAACCTCTTTTTTGTCTCTATGGCTCGTTATCAAACAGTACACAACAAAAGACGATACCATAAATTAAATACAATGACAAAGAAAACGATATCAACTAGGGCTAATCACAATTAATAATTTTGTTAAGTTAATTTAAAATTACAAAATAAAAAGAATAAAAATTAAATCTATAGACTTACAGTACAGTGATGACTTGTACCGGTAAAATGTTGAAGAATGTACAATAATGAAAAAGGAACAAAGATACGCTCGACAAATATTAATAAAAAAGTCTTCGTGCCGTATCGAGGTAGCAAAAATCTCTCCCGTCATCCCTCAATCAATCAAAAGAGGCGTACATATAGTCTGTTTTAGAGACATTTCGAGAACGGGCGTACACATTATATTCCTTTCTCGATTAGTCTCGATATTTCTACAAAATTCTTATAATACAGACCATAGACTTTGTTTATTTGTAACAAGGTCAAGGTAGACGATCTTAATTAGCCACACCAAAAAAAAACGTGGTACCGAACTTGTAGTCAGCCAAAGTTCATTTAAGCGGAAAGATGACTTAAACGCGTCGTCTACATAGCCCATAAATATTAACAGTATCGTATGGCTGTGTACAGCCTGTTTACTTTAGATTCGACTAATACAGCATTTCTTGACGTAGGCCATATCGCCTCTAGGGAGCAACAGCAAATTTCTTGTTGAACCAAGAACATTTTGAAGAATAAAAAAATGTTTTAATGTAAATAACATGATCGTATTTTTATTTTAAGGACAGAAAGGGGGCAGGCGAGCTAAATAAAATGTTCCATTTTGCCAGGAGCAAAGTCAAAGATTTGTAAAAAGTGGACTTTTATACAGAAGAGCACTCTTGGAATCTAGCAAACACCGTTTTTGTGTGTGCTGGTTTTGAGTTTAGCTGTGGGTGCGCAGAAGGCTCATTACATTCCGGCACAGTATGTTCTTGTGTAATAAGTGCAGGGGATTGGTGGCCATTTCAAGGAGTAGAGTTAACCCGGGCTTTTTTGTGCTATTGTGCTCTGCAGCTTATGTTCTGTTGACGTCATATTGTATGGAACATTTGTGTAAAGAGTAAAGCCACGATGCTCGATCCTTTCGCCGATTCTTCAAATGTGTCCGGGCTTATATCAAACGTGCACAGTTAGGCTTTGATGTTGCAATTTTACAAGACTATTTCCACAATCTGCGCGTGTGTGTGTGTGTGTGTGTGTGCGTTAGATGTATGATTTCACACGGCTATTTCCACAGTATCCACGTGAGCACGAACTGTGTGTTTCACAAGACTGGCCTGATGGACGAGCCAATCTCGAGGAAACTAGTATTGCTTGGATGTCGAGTCACTCACGCTGAGGCACTCGTTAGTTCAGTTAAAAGAGGATTGGGGAATGGGAGGATCCTCCCTGGGGAATGTGGTGAGTAAATGAATGTCACCTAGGGCGAGAGTCGGGAGGAGAGGGGTTGAGCCGTGAATTTTGAACGTTTTGGGTTATTTTCAACGGACAAGAGTGATATTGATTTGTTTTATCATGGGTTTAGGTACCGAATCCTTGAACACTTGAAATATGTGAGCACATCTAATCTAATGTTGTATACCTCTGGCGTGTGGAGTAAACTTGTTTCATTTTAGAAGCAGAATTTATTGACAAGAACAATGAAGGTTTAGGCACTGAAGGCGGTGTTAAATGGTTGCCCCAGGTCTTAAGTAGAGCAGGTAGATTAAATGGTTGCCCCAGGTCTTAAGTTGAGCAGGTAGATTAAATGGTTGCCCCAGGTCTTAAGTAGAGCAGGTAGATTAAATGGTTGCCCCAGGTCGTAAGCAGTGCAGGTAGATTAAATGGTTGCCCCAGGTCTTAAGTAGAGCAGGTAGATTAAATGGTTGCCCCAGGTCTTAAGTAGAGCAGGAAGATTAAATGGTTGCCCAAGCTCTTAAGAACTGCAGGAAAATTAAATGATGCCCCAGGTCTTAAGTAGAGTAGGTAGATTAAATGGTTGCCCCAGGTCGTAAGCAGTGCAGGTAGATTAAATGGTTGCCCCAGGTCTTAAGTAGAGCAGGTAGATTAAATGGTTGCCCCAGGTCTTAAGTAGAGCAGGTAGATTAAATGGTTGCCCAAGCTCTTAAGCAGTGCAGGTAGATTAAATGATGCCCCAGGTCTTAAGTAGAGCAGGTAGATTAAATGGTTGCCCCAGGTCTTAAGTAGAGCAGGTAGATTAAATGGTTGCTCCAGGTCTTAAGCAGTGCAGGCTAATTATACACTTGCCCAGGGACTTAAGTACTGAAGGCTGACTAAATTATTTCCCCAGATATGTAAATGCGGTTTAAACATTGGTCCTCCGTGTCGTAATATTGAGCTCTCAAACACTAGGATTTGACCTTTCACGTGCCTTTATTTGTGCTCCTCCAGTGTGAATTTGCTCGGCATCTCATTTAGCAGGGCTCCTAAGCTGGAGAAGTAGCCCCCCACCCACCACCACCCAAACTAGGGGGATAATTATGTCGTAATCCGTTATATTTTCTGCATTCGCGGAAGTTTCCCTCCCATGCAGGCAATTACATGGCACAAATTCCAGGAACATTTCTGCTCATATTGCACAGCAAGCTCTGAGTCCAGCACGCGCCTGTTCAGCGGCTAATTGTTGCACTAATTGCCCTTGGCTTGTAATCACACATGGTGAGTCAACAATCTGCCGCCTTAACGGTGGTGAGACCTGGGCCTGGGAACTACAACAGGCGACTCAGTGATTGGTCGGTTGGAGCTTTAGTGAGAACAATGTGAGATTCGAAATTGTGATACAAAAATTACTGTATGTATTACAGGTAATTATTGTTGGGACAAATCGATATTCGCATGTGGGTCATTAAATATAGCATAGGTGTGCGTCAGTGAAAAATGGCATAGCTGTGCGTCATTGAAATATGGCATAGGTGTGCGTCATTGAAATATGGCATTGGTGTGCGTCAGTGAAATATGGCATAGGTGTGCGTCATTGAAATATGGCATAGGTGTGCGTCATTGAAATATGGCATAGGTGTGCGTCATTGAAATATGGCATAGGTGTGCGTCATTGAAATATGGCATAGGTGTGTGTCATTGAAATATGGCATAGGTGTGCGTCATTGAAATATGGCATAGGTTTGCGTTATTGAAATATGGCATAGGTGTGCGTCATTGAAATATGGAATAGGTGTGCGTCATTGAAATATGGCATAGGTGTGCGTTAGTGAAATATGGCATAGGTGTGCGTCATTGAAATATGGCATAGATGTGCGTCATTGAAATATGGCATAGGTGTGCGTCATTGAAATATGGCATAGATGTGCGTCATTGAAATATGGCATAGCTGTGCGTCATTGAAATATGGCATAGGTGTGCGTCATTGAAATATGGCATAGATGTGCGTCATTGGAATATGGCATATGTGTGCGTCAGTGAAATATGGCATTGCTGTGCGTCAGTGAAATATGACATTGGTGTGCTTCATTGAAATATGGCATAGATGTGCGTCATCGAAATATGGCATTGGTGTGCGTCAGTAAAATATGGCATAGCTGTACGTCATGAAATATGGTATAGGTGTGCGTCATTGAAATATGGCATTGATGTGCATCAGTGAAATATGGCATAGGTGTGCGTCATTGAAATATGGCATCGGTGTGCGTCATTGAAATATGGCATAAATGTGCGTCATCGAAATATGGCATAGGTGTGCGTCATTGAAATATGGCATAGGTGTGCGTCATTGAAATATGGCATAGGTTTGCGTCATTGAAATATGGCATAGGTGTGCGTGATTGAAATATGGCATAGGTGTGCGTCATTGAAATATGGCATAGGTGTGCGTCAGTGAAATATGGCATAGGTGTGCTTCATTGAAATATGTCATAGGTGTGCGTCAGTGAAATATGGCATAGGTGTGCGTCATTGAAATATGGCATAGATGTGCGTCATTGAAATATGGCATAGGTGTGCGTCATTGAAATATGGCATAGATGTGCGTCATTGAAATATGGCATAGCTGTGCGTCATTGAAATATGGCATAGGTGTGCGTCAGTGAAATATGGCATAGGTGTGCGTCATTGAAATATGGCATAGATGTGCGTCATTGAAATATGGCATAGGTGTGCGTCATTGAAATATGGCATAGATGTGCGTCATTGAAATATGGCATAGCTGTGCGTCATTGAAATATGGCATAGGTGTGCGTCGTTGAAATATGGCATAGCTGTGCGTCATTGAAATATGGCATATGTGTGCGTCAGTAAAAAATGGCATTGCTGTGCGTCAGTGAAATATGGCATAGGTGTGCTTCATTGAAATATGGCATAGATGTGCGTCATTGAAATATGGCATTGGTGTGCGTCAGTAAAATATGGCATAGGTGTACGTCAGTGAAATACGGCATAGATGTGCGTCAGTTAAATACGGCATAGATGTGTGTCAGTGAAATATGGCATAGATTCCGTCAGTTAAATACGGCATAGGTGTGCGTCAGTGAAATATGGCATAGGTATGAGTCAGTGAAATATGGCATAGATGTGAGTCAGTGAAATATTGCATAGGTGTGAGTCAGTAAAATATGGCATAGATGTGAGTCAGTGAAATATTGCATAGGTGTGAGTCAGTAAAATATGGCATAGGTGTGCGTCAGTGAAATATGGCATAGGTGTGCAACAGTGAAATATGTCATAGATGTGCAACTGTGAAATATGGCATAGATGTGCAACAGTGAAATATGGCATAGGTGTGCAACAGTGAAATATGGCATAGATGTGCAACAGTGAAATATGGCATAGATGTGCAACAGTGAAATATGGCATAGGTGTGCAACAGTGAAATATGGCATAGGTGTGCAACAGTGAAATATGGCATAGGTGTGCTTCATTGAAATATGGCATAGATGTGCGTCATTGAAATATGGCATTGGTGTGCGTCAGTAAAATATGGCATAGGTGTACGTCAGTGAAATACGGCATAGATGTGCGTCAGTTAAATACGGCATAGATGTGTGTCAGTGAAATATGGCATAGATTCCGTCAGTTAAATACGGCATAGGTGTGCGTCAGTGAAATATGGCATAGGTATGAGTCAGTGAAATATGGCATAGATGTGAGTCAGTGAAATATTGCATAGGTGTGAGTCAGTAAAATATGGCATAGATGTGAGTCAGTGAAATATTGCATAGGTGTGAGTCAGTAAAATATGGCATAGGTGTGCGTCAGTGAAATATGGCATAGGTGTGCAACAGTGAAATATGTCATAGATGTGCAACTGTGAAATATGGCATAGATGTGCAACAGTGAAATATGGCATAGGTGTGCAACAGTGAAATATGGCATAGATGTGCAACAGTGAAATATGGCATAGATGTGCAACAGTGAAATATGGCATAGGTGTGCAACAGTGAAATATGGCATAGGTGTGCAACAGTGAAATATGGCATAGGTGTGCTTCATTGAAATATGGCATAGATGTGCGTCATTGAAATATGGCATTGGTGTGCGTCAGTAAAATATGGCATAGGTGTACGTCAGTGAAATACGGCATAGATGTGCGTCAGTTAAATACGGCATAGATGTGTGTCAGTGAAATATGGCATAGATTCCGTCAGTTAAATACGGCATAGGTGTGCGTCAGTGAAATATGGCATAGGTATGAGTCAGTGAAATATGGCATAGATGTGAGTCAGTGAAATATTGCATAGGTGTGAGTCAGTAAAATATGGCATAGATGTGAGTCAGTGAAATATTGCATAGATGTGCAACAGTGAAATATGGCATAGGTGTGCAACAGGGAAATATGGCATAGATGTGCAACAGTGAAATATGGCATAGATGTGCAACAGTGAAATATGGCATAGGTGTGCAACAGTGAAATATGACATAGGTGTGCAACAGTGAAATATGGCATAGGTGTGCGTCATTGAAATACGGCATGTGTGTGCGACATTGTAATATGGCATAGGTGTGCGTCATTGAAATATGTCATAGATGTGCGTCAGTGAAATATGGCATAGGCGCAAAGAAAACCAATGCAGGTTTCAACCTCTAAATTGAGAAATAGGTGTCGACAAATGAAAACACTTTGCAAAGGGCTATATCATGATCTCGCAGTCATCGGACAGATTAAGGTGCCGGAGTCTGCATGGGCAGGGGGCGAATTTTCAGATTGTACAGTTAAAAAAAAAAAAATCGAATAAACTTGTCATGAATCAGGGGCGAAGAAGGATAAGGAGAAGTGTGTTGTTTTGTTTTTGTTTTGTTTTGGGTGAAGAAAAAAAAAGGGGGGGGGGGGGGTGTTTAGGGTTGTGGCCCGGGGGGGGGAACTTTTTCCACATTTCTAAAGTCGAAGATCTACTTTCAAAACCACAGGACTGACAAAGTATTGACGGTGTGATTTCATATATCCATGACTGATACATAATTCACGGTGGGCGAATCAGAGACGTGGATAATTGAAAAGGGAGTCATTAAGTTCACTGGTTGGCTGGTTTTATTATCTAACGCTGTCACGGTAGTCCTTGTTATAGTTTGCTTTGAGATATTTCTTAACAAAAAGATGTTTACGATGACGTTGTACGTTAATTTAAATCGATTCTTCATCGATATGCTCGATTGGTTCATCTCTTAAAGTTGATAGTCTGGTACATTTAGCAGGCTGTTGTGTTTACAATGGGTTCGGAAGGACATGCTAACCTTTGAACTCTCGTAACTTTTCAAAGGAAGAACTTAGATCCATGTGAATCTCAGTGTAAATAGATAATAACAACAACATGACAAGTTCACGAGAACATCGGCAAATTTTAGTGGACAAGTATTAGGTAGTTTTATGGGTATGTCCTCGAAACAAGCATAATAGGTAACCGTTCGCCTGACGTGCTACGTCCCGGCGTAGTAGACGGGCGTAGTAGACAGGCGCTGCTATGAAATTTTGAGGCGACGACGGGCTTAGAGGGACAAGATAACAAATCTTGATTATAAACTTTATTATTTTAAAACAAAATTAAAATAGTTAAGATGCAGTACCCGTGAATCGCCCGGACAGTTAGTTTCGGGTCAGAACCCGGGCCAGAGGGTTCCCACTGACAACCACAGCCATCCCCACAACTGACCTGGCTGGGACGCAGCAAAGGCGCCGCTCTTGTGTCGCCGTCAAAACTTTATTTGGGCGTTAGAGTAGTCTCCTCACGTGGAAGATGTCATTTTAAACACAATGAAAGGTAATAAAAAAAAGAGAGATAATCGCGTTTCAAATAACAAGCAATGTTTCTGTTGAAGCTTTAAAAAGACCCCTGCCGGAAATCAGCCAGAAAAAAAACTTGAGACTTAACAGCGTTGAACGGCATGGAGGGTATTTTGGGGGATTAAACATCGGTATAGCATGGGAATCTCTGGGTTAACTTGACATTGCCAGGTCAGTAGTAATTAAATTTGCTCGGTAAGCTATTCATTATTGGGGCCTTCTATCACTATGGCTCAAAGTAACGTAAAACATGGGCCTAATATATAACATGGGCAAAATATATAATATAAGGCAAATTTATAACATGGGCCAAAGTATAAAATGGGCTAAGGTATAACATGGCCTTAAGAGTTATTATAGGCATACTGTATAACATGAACCTAAGGTTTAACATGGCCTAAAATGCTTTATATATATATATATATATATATATTAATATAACGATCTGTTCCATTTTCTTCTAAATGCTTCTTCAGTTTGCCTTCAGGGATTGTAATGACTGAGTGTACATGTGAGTGTACATGTGAGTGTACATCTGAGTGTACATCTGAGTGTACATCTGAGTGTAAATCTGAGTGTAAATCTGAGTGTAAATCTGAGTGTACATCTTTATCAGACCTGATGATAGGATGTTCAAAATCGCCCGCCTTCGTTTAATGATCCATGTAAAAAGGGTACAAGTTCGTTCAATGATGTTCGCCGACGATGCAGCCTTGACATCGCACACAGAAGGTCTTCAGCAACCAGATAATCGCCTACCTCCTTCATGTAAAGAGTTTGAACTGTTCATTGGTCTACAGAAAAAAAAATATACGTGCAGCACGGTCCCCTCCAAACTATTGAGGGTCATCATCTGTCGGTAGTTGAGAATGTCACTTACCTTGGACCCGACACCTCTGTTTAACTCTGTTGACGAAGAGGTGAACGTCAGGATCGCCCAAAGCAGCAGCAACTGTGGCTAAATTGGTTAAGTGGGTTTGGAATAGCCTAAATTAACGGCAAGTACAAAACTAAGCGTATATCAGGCATGTGTGTTTAGTTCGTTCCTATATATGGCAGTGAATTGTGGACAACTTCTTTCAGTCAACAGCTTCAATCTGCGTCGCATTTTGCACATTGGATGACAGGACAAGGTGCCTAAAACAGAGGCTTTGGAACTTGCAAAAAATGTACCACTCTTCACAACAGGCCCTTTTATTCGTTAGGACATTTAAGCGGAATGGAGGAAGGCCGTATTCCAAAGGATCTGCTGGATGGAGAGTTGGCAGAAGGGGCAATGCTCTTTGGACGGTTGCAGCTGCAAGTTATGGACTTTTGCCTTCGCAATAAAAAGATGATTATGGAAGGGAAAATTTAATGTCATGTCAGGATCGGCCTCGATGAAACGCTCATAGCTACTCTATCGTCTCGCGAAGACAGAAGGATTCTTAATGCATATCTACCAGCTTTACCTGCCAAACATGGTTTTAACTTCCCGTCTACTAAAGTTACTTGAAAAAACATGCATTTAAGCTACACACTTGGTAAGGTCCCAATTAATCGTACGACACCCCCCCCCCCCCCCGCGCCGACGCCCCAGAACTATATTAATATTCTAATTTCCCACCCTTTTTACTTCACAGATTAATTACACCAACTATTACAGAAATACCAAAGAAAACAATACTCACCGCACTTGCGGTATTTTTAAAAGCCTCGTTTAGCGCAGATATCGGGAAATTTTTGTGCGCTCCATTTCACATCTGGCAGCGTTAGCCAGAGTACTAGATTGCTTCATAGAGAATTATGTCTATAGATGTAGGCCTATATTTAAATGGGTAAATGGTGATTTTTTTTTTTAAGGGGGTTCCGGATGTTTGTAAGAAATCCTCAGTCTAGAGTTTGGGGTGTAACTCTTCGGACGATCTCCCACGCTTAGGAGCGTGGGGTTGGGATGGAGAAATGGATGAGCTAAAGAAGAGGAGGGATTCATCCTTTAGATCAGGGGTCGGGAACCTATGGCTCGCGAGCCAGATGTGGCTCTATTGATGGCTGCATCTGGCTCGCAGACGAATATAAAAAAAAGTCGGTAAGATATGGTAAAAAATGGTAAGATATACTCATTATTGATTAGCAACAGGATAACAATGTTATTAAAAAGAATTTAGAGACATAATTATTGAATTTTTATTTAGTGTTGAAATTACACAAAATGCACACATTTATTTGAATTTTTAGTTTTAAACATAAGGTATGGCTCTCGCAGAATTACTTTTTTAAAATACAATGTAGTGTCCATGGCTCTCTCAGACAAAAATGTTCTCGACCCCTGCTTTAGATAAAGGGTGAAATTCGAACTTTCGGAGAAAGAGACGGAAATAAATTAATAGAAGGCCTAGTGGTGTGATGGAAGGAAATACAGATATGTATTTAAAGAAATAAACGTAGGTACAGGCGATTTAAAGAAATAAACGTAGGTACAGGCGATTTGAAGAAATAAACGTAGGTACAGGCGATTTAAAGAAATAAACGTAGGTACAGGCGATTTAAAGAAATAAACGTAGGTACAGGCGATTTAAAGAAATAAACGTAGGTACAGGCGATTTAAAGAAATAAACGTAGGTACAGGCGATTTAAAGAAAAGGTAGATACAGGAAAAGATAGAAACAAAAAAAACCAAAACAAAAAAAAAGTAAACAAAACAATGGAATATTTTTTAAAAACTTGAAATCCTTTCATCAACATAACGTATAGCGTTCAACAATTACAAGATCATATTTCAAAGATAATCTTATTATTTGTTTTCCAACTTTATAACACAGAACCGCGAATCTCCAAGTTGGCGAGAAAGTGAAGTATCAATTCATCAATGATAGAACCACCCCATTCAATTCCGTTAGACGTGTTTCGTCTTCATCGCCACTTTGACGGGTGTACAATCGGTCCGAAACAAAAATCAACTGCTCTCTGATGTGGCAATCATAGACCGGAAACGGTAGCCCCAAGCTTTCAATTAGGACCCACTGATTAGTTAAACATGGCAAAGCAAATAACATTACTGGCAATTTAATGACCTACAGACATTTTTAAAAAGGATGAACGGGTAACTAAGGGAATTAAAACAGGTAACTAAGGGGAATTAAAACAGGTAACTAAGGGGAATTAAAGCAGGTAACTAAGGGGAATTAAAACAGGTAACTAAGGGGAATTAAAACAGATAACTAAGGGGAATTAAAACAGGTAACTAAGGGGAATTAAAACAGGTAAATAAGGGGAATTAAAACAGGTAACTAAGGGAAATTAAAACAGGTAACTAAGGGGAATTAAAGCAGGTAACTAAGAGGAATTAAAACAGGTAACTAAGGGGAATTAAAACAGGTAACTAAGGTGAATTAAAACAGGTAACTAAGGGGAATTAAAGCAGGTAACTAAAGGGACTTAATTTGGTCAGTGATAATATTATTTGAAAAATGATGAAGTCACTCCTAAATCAATTTTTGTTTCGAATAAATCCTTTATAAACTTTAATTGGGTTGGTTTGAAGTTTGACAAACCATGCATTCCAGCAAGTAACGCACTTTTATCAGAATCCCCATTAGAGCTTCACCCTAACCAAGCCTCACAATCGCACTTTTTTTTTTCCCACGCCTTTGTCTTATATTAATAGTCTAATGCCCCTCCTGCTATTACAAAGAGATATATTTCACCAATTACTTCAGAAGAAGAAAGAAAAATAGTACGCAACTAAAAGCATTTGCGATATTTTGTCAAATCTCCTTTACTGCGGTTAGCGGTTAATTCGCAAAATCAGTGGTATCTGGTAGCGTTAAAACCGATTTAAGACAGGTGGGCGGGTTGGGGGGGGGGGGCTGAAAATGTGAAAGAATTTGTTGTCATCAACAACCAGTCTATTTGCTAAGTTTCAGCTCCATACGATGACGGGAAGTGGGTCAATGAGCCACCCGAATTTTTTTTCTCCAGAAACTCAGAACGAAACGCACGAGCAGACGCGAGGTTGATATAATGGATTTAAAAAAAATGCGATAATTTGGGAGCGACGAGATTGAGATAGGATCAGATGTAAAGAACTAGCAACTGGTGGGACAAGGTAATCCTCAAAGACCTGAACTATGGCAGGATGAATTTTTAAAGAGCGAATAATTTCATTTGAGTATTTTTGTATACGAGATTAATGTCAACTATGACATCACTCCAACTGTCTATCGTCCGCTGCTCTGCTTTCACACCCCCCCCCCTCCCCGCCCAAAATCTTCCATTTTCAAATTAAATTACTTATTGTTGATTTAAAATAATGCAAATGCACCTAATTGCTATAATAATTGGCAAACTATTTAAACGTTTATTTTTATCTGTAATTTATTTTAAATAACAATGATGTGTTAACAAAACTAATAAATACCACCTTGTGTCTAAGTCTTGTTTTTGTTAGAGATAACATTACGTTCGTCCCGTGAGACAGTTCAGCCACATTGTGTGCATGCCCTATAAATGTTTGAACACACAAACACTAAGCAGGTTGTGGGTTTGGATTTAAAAATAGAATATTTAGAAGTGTGTAAATGAATATTAATATTTTTTTACCCCGTTTATAAACACGTGACATAAATAGTTTACTTCGTGCGTATTTTTTTTCTTAAAATCCCATTATACATTTGAAATATTTAGAAATAAGAGTTCTTTCTTTTATTTTCGTCTAATTGGCGCACAAAATCATTTGAAACCTTATTTTAGAACTAACTTACACTGGCAACCAGCTCCGTTAACTGGCCTATACCAAAAATATCGTGACGTAGGACTCTCCCGCCATCATGGCCTCCAGTCCCCTCCCCCCACAACTTTCAGTGCAGGGCAGTCAGTCAACAGATGAGCTAGTGTCTCCGGGACGAGCGTGCAATACCGGCAGGTCGGGTCCCTGTTTTTCGATTTTCTTGGATCAAAGTTGTTCATTTCAAACCGAAAACTTTATAACATATTCCCTTTAAAAATACGAAGGCACTTACTCATTTCTTACAGAATACGTCCTTGAAACGTGTGGACATTATCTATGTTAAATATTCGAAAAAACATGAAAGAAAAAACAAAACGTTGTCTTTAGTCCTCGAGCAGACAGACAAAAAGAAGACTTCACATATAAAAATAAATTACTCACTGTTTTATAATAATAGTCCTTAATGGTCCTGGCTGAGAGAACAAGCGCTACGCTTAAATATCCTGGAAAGAAAACAAAATAATATGATTGAATCATAAGGAAAACAAAATAATATGATTGAATTATAAAGAAAACAAAATAATATGATTGAATCATAAAGAAAACAAAACAATATGATTGAATCATAAGGAAAACAAAATAATATGATTGAATCATACATAAAACAAAATAATATGATTGAATCATAAGGAAAACAAAATAATATGATTGAATCATACATAAAACAAAATAATATGATTGAATCATAAGGAAAATAAAATAATATGATTGAATCATACATAAAACAAAATAATATGATTGAATCATAAGGAAAACAAAATAATATGATTGAATCATAAGGGAAATAAAATATTCAAAAATTATTGATTGTAAACAATAAAAAAAATGTGTTTACATTTTTCAAAAAATTTTTTATGGGTTCGGTGAAAATATAGAAATTTTGAATCAATACAACAAACACATTTCAGCTGCTCGAGTCATTACTTTGGAAATAAAATGTGGCACAATATTATATGGAACTTGTAAACAAAAAAATATGTCCTAAAGTTTTAGTAACATTTCATAACGCTTGAAGAGATTACAACACCCATTCTAGCTGTAGAGATGAGGAAATAAAAAAAAAATAACTTAAAAGTATTTGACATAAGTATCATGTCCCAATCGCCCAGAGTGTAGCCGTGAGAGGCGTAGTTCAAATCACAACAAAAGCTTCCGTTCAAGTCTCATAGTGTTCTGTTATTGAAGAGCTACGATATTAACATCCAGCAGTAAACAAAGATATTACCATTGTAAATTTACCGCGGACCCCACGTCCATTAGCTACTTGATCTACGATTGTATGTGTCCAGACATTGCTGATAGACATAGACAGGACTTGAGTCACTAAAAAGACAGGACTTAATTAAGTCACTACATGGACAGGACTTGAGTCACTACACAGACACGACCTGAGTCACTTCATAGCCAGGACTTGAGTCACAACTTAGACAGGACTTGGTTCACTACAAAGACAGGACTAGAGACACAAATAGAGATACGGTTCTTGGTTTGGATATGTTACAGCCAATCACACACACACACACACACGTATTTGCACCAAGGCTGAAGTTCACCAAGTGCAACGGTACCAGGCTTTTCCCTCCACTAAACACGGGACTTGACATTGTTCTCGGTATAAAACATAAGTACTTTCCCTACTCCCCCTCTCCTCACCTTCCCCTCGAGGCGAGCCGAAAACTAAAGACAAGATTTCCCAGAGGTAAAGCGAGTCTCAATGGCAGGTTGCTAGCAGACAGGTGAACAATGGTCTTCAATAGCACTCCCCCAAAGTCACGCTGAACACAGCACCCACAGACCTGAAACGACACAGCACCCACAGATCTGAGACGACACAGCACGCACAGATCTGACACGACACAGCACGCACAGATCTGACACGACACAGCACGCATAGATCTGACACGACACAGCACGAACAGATCTGACACGACACAGGACGCACAAATCTGAGACGACACAGCACGCACAGATCTGAGACCAGACAGCACACACAGATCTGAGACGGCACAGCATGCACATATCTGACACGACACAGCACGAACAGATCTGAGAGACACAGCACGCACAAATCTGACACGACACAGCACGCACAGATCTGAGACGACACAGCACGCACAGATCCTACACGACACAGCACGAACAGATCTGACACGACACATGCACGCACAGATCTGAGACGGCACAGCACGCACAGAGCTGACACGCCACGGCCCGAACAGATCTGAGCGACACAGCACGCACAAATCTGACACGACACAGCACGCACAGATCTGAGACGACACAGCACGCACAGATCCTACACGACACAGCACGAACAGATCTGACACGACACAGAACCCACAGATCTGACACGACACAACACCCACAGATCTGAGACGACACAGCACCCATAACCTGACACGACACAACACCCACAGATCTGACGCGACACAACACCCACATATCTGAGACGCCACCGCACCCACAGATCTGAGACGACACAACACGCACATGTCTGAGACGACAAAGCACCCACATATCTGAGACGACAAGGCACCCACAGCTCTGAGACGACACAGCACGCACAAATCTGACACGACACAGCACGCACAGATCTGAGACGACGCAGCACACACAGACCTGAGACGACTCAGCACCCACAGATCTGAGACGACACAGCACGCACAAATCTGAGACGACACAGCACTCACAGATCTGAAACGACACAACACCCACAGATCTGAGACGACACAGCACGCACAGATATGAGACGACACAAAGCTCCCACAGATCTGAGACGACACAGCACGCAGAGATCTGAGACGACACAGCACCCATAGATCTGAGACGACACAGCACCCACTGACCTGAGACGACAAAGCACGCTCGTTTTGCCTATTGAAGCCAATTTCAAATTTTCCTATGCAGTTGTGTTTAGATGCCACGTGTATGTCAATAGATCGTTGCAACAAAAAAGATTGCCTTATACAGTTGTCTTTAGATGCCACGTGTATGTCAATAGATCGTTGCAACAAAAAAGATTGCCTTATACAGTTGTCTTTAGATGCCACGTGTATGTCAATAGATTGTTGCAACAAAAAAGATTGCCTTATACAGTTGTCTTTAGATGCCACGTGTATGTCAATAGATTGTTGTAAGCCGCTTAGTAAATTATTCTTGTAAGCATAACATAACGTCTAAATGTTTTATTTTCCAAGGTGTCCAAGGTATCCAAGGTATATATGGCCATAATCCTCAGTTATATCTCAACAAAAAATTACATTCAAAAGTCTTTACCGCCTTTTCCCGGTTTGCTAAAGCAAAGAAAAATATTCGAAGGAAATAAACTTTTAAAATATATATTAAGTGTCTTAAATTCTGTTGTATAGGAGTATCAAATTTTTCGATTGAAATTGTACATTAGGAAATGGCGTCAGCCAACCGTCGAGCTAGTACCATGCTCTACATGCCCCCTCCCCAAAGCACACTACCCCCTCCCCCCCCCCGCAAAACCACGACCCCCCCCCCCCACTTCTCACAATCCCGAGTATCGGTCTTCAAAGCGGCACATTGGTGATCTTCCTTCACCTCTTCAACAAGATATTCGATTATCATTTTATCATTAGCAGAATATGTTTGTAAGCGACTGTAATATAGCTACAAGTATGCAGATTCAAAGCAGCTATATATATATATATATATATATATATATATATATATATATATATATATATATATATATATATATATAT